>NQII01014847.1:0-16815 GCA_002778355.1 Clitarchus hookeri | reverse complement strand
CCTGAGGGGTAGCAAGGCTAGGCCAGGAGAGGAAGCGCTACCTTCCTCAACCACTGCCTGGTTAGAAGTGCGCGGTGTTTGGGCGAAAACGGCCCGTATTTATAGCATGTGGCGAGTTCCTCGATTGCCTCGCGCTCCGATTTGCCAGCCAGTTCGTGCCAACCAGAGCGCGCTCCCCTTCTCCCCCTTGTTGTGTGTTTATTGTAACTTAGGTTTTTTGTATTTTCTTACACCTGCGGGAAGTATTAAAGGATTATTTTTAATATTTGGATTACTATGGATTGCTAAATTATCATATAAATTCTTATTTTTTGCTGCAATGATTTCTTTAATGTATTTTACTGACAGTAATTTGTGGATCGTTTCGCCAGTTGTATGCCTATCCTGGTNTGATTTCTTTAATGTATTTTACTGACAGTAATTTGTGGATCGTTTCGCCAGTTGTATGCCTATCCTGGTCGGCTATTATTCTCAAATATCTATTCTGTACTGTTTGTAAGCTTTTAATTCTGCGATCTGTGCAATGTCCCCATACCTCACATCCATACAGCATAGCTGGGAGTATAACTTGTTTGTATATTNTGTGCAATGTCCCCATACCTCACATCCATACAGCATAGCTGGGAGTATAACTTGTTTGTATATTTGCAATTTTTTATTACGTGGGAAGTTTGTTGCATTTAATATCGGGTATAATTCTTTAAGTCTTCCCAGAGCTGTGTGTCGTACTTTCTCTGTGTGTGCCTGCCAAGTTAATCTATTATCTAACATTATTCCAAGATATTTGGCTTTTCTTACGTACGGTATTTTTTGATTGAATAATATTAATTCTCGCTTGGGTTTTCGTTTTTTCCTGGTAATTATTAATGTTTCTGATTTCCCCGGGTTAATTTTTATCCGCCATTTCGTGTACCATTGTTCAAGGCTTGTAAGTTGTCTTTGCAGTGCTATTATTGCGTATTCAATGTGACAGTGTTGTTTTATTATTGCTGTGTCGTCTGCGTACATTTGTATGGTTGCGTTAGTTCGTGTATCTGTTATTGGGATATCGGCTGTGTAGATACTGTATAAAAAAGGGGAAAGTGCCGATCCCTGTGGGACGCCTGCTGTCGCTGTTTTAGTGTTAGAATCTGCTCCTAGATTACTATGTATCTTTGCAGACAATAAATTTTAATGCGCTAACAAATTTACATACGTAGCTGGAAAATTATAGTTTATTAACTTGTATAGTAGTCCTGGGAGCCAGACTTTATCGAATGCTTTTTCTGCATCTAAAAATGTTATGACTNTTGTATAGTAGTCCTGGGAGCCAGACTTTATCGAATGCTTTTTCTGCATCTAAAAATGTTATGACTGTAAATTGCGGTTCTGTATTATTGAATCCGTCTGTTATGTCCTCGGCTATTTTAATTAAAGGGTGTATTGTGCTGTGTTCGGCTCTGAACCCATACTGGTTGTCTGGTATCAATTTGTTTAAGTCTGCATGGTTTTGTAGTCTGTATAATAGGGCTTTTTCGAATATTTTGCTCATGCTGTTTAATAAGCTTATTGGGCGTCTGTTTTCTGGTTTCGTTGTATCCTTTCCTGGTTTCGGTATTGTTATAACTTTAGCTTTTTTCCAGGCTTGCGGGAATCGACATAGTTTAAACATTGAATTATATATTTCTAATAGGTATTCTAGTGCATTAACTGGCAATTTCTTTAGAGCTTCAAATTTTATTCCGTCCGGCCCTCCTGATTTATTATTAGGGCGTGTTCTTATTATTTTTAGTAGTTCGTGTAGTGTTATTGGTTCATATTCAGATGTTTCTTTTAGTTTTAAGTATTCATTTATNTTTTTAGTAGTTCGTGTAGTGTTATTGGTTCATATTCAGATGTTTCTTTTAGTTTTAAGTATTCATTTATATCGTTCTTGACCGTTTGAGTGAATTGTCTGTCCTGAACTTCTGTATTGGGGGAGAATTGTTTCTCTAAACTGTCTGCTATTGTGTTGGCTTTATCTCTAGCTGTGTATACAAAACCTTGGGGCGTTTCTATTGCTGGGGTGGTTAATTTTTTACATTTGCCTGTTAATGATTTGGTTAATCTCCACATTTGGCTTGGGTTGTGTGCTGCTCTTTTCGTGGCTTCGCTCCAGTTTTTTATTTTTATTTCCTCTATTTTGCTCGTTACCTTTCTTTTAAGCCTGTTATTTTCTGTTTTTATTACAGTATTTCGCGTTCTTTGATAATTATTTCGCGCCTGACGTTTTAGGGCTATTAAATAATCTACTTCCGGATAGTTTGCCCTTGTATATTGCCTCCTGTCCATGTATTTGGTGTTTTGTTTTAAGGTTTCCTGTACTGTGTCTGTGAATAGTTTTGTGTGCACATTTAACTCTAATTCGTCGTTTATTTCTGGCGGGGTTTCAAATTTTTCCGTTAATTCTTTTTGGAATCCTTCCCAGTTTGTTATTAGCCGTCTTACTGTGTGTTTATTGTTAGATCTTTGCGTGTTTAATGTTAATTTCGTGAAGACTGGGAGGTGGTCTGAGTCTAGTTCGTCTAAAACTTCAGATTCTGTGTTAGAATTAGGGATATTAGTGAGTATTATATCTAATTTATCCGGTCTAGTGCCATTATTTGGAAAGTGAGTGGGTTTGGGTGGCGGGAAAATTACATAGTTGTTTTGGTCTGCATGTCTGCTTAGTATTTTTCCATTTCGGTTATTATTTAAACATTCCCATTCCTTATTTTTGCTGTTTAAATCTCCTACTATTAAAAAGTGGTCTGTACCTCCCATAATACTGTATAAATCCTGTTCGTTTAGTTTATTTTTCGGGCTAGAATATACAGCCGCTATCTGGATGTGGGTATGGTTATTTTTAATTCTTATTGCTGTGGCTTCAATCTCATTTAATGCGGGTAAATTTACTGGGTGGTGGTGAATATTATTTTTAATTATGATAGCTGTTCCCCCTCCTCGGCGATCCCTGTCTGATCTGTAAACATTATAGCCATGAAAGTTCAGTTTGTCCTGATTATGGAGCATTGTTTCTGTAATAAAAGCAATATCTATTCCATATATTGTTAACTGTTGATGTAGTTCATATTTTTTATTTTTGATCCCGCAGGCATTCCAGTTTAATATATGCAGAGTGTGTTCTGTATTAGTGTTAGCCATTACTGCGGGAGAGTAGCTAGTGCCTGTAGCAACAGTAATTGCTTGTCTGCAAGTGTTTGTGCTGCCCTGATGGGGCTGAAGTATGGTTGCATGTGTGTGATTAATTCTGCGAAGTGCGTGTCGCGAAGTAGCTGTGTTAGTTCCCGTATGTCATTTAATGAGGCACCAAGACCTTCATCCGTTTGGGGTGGCTGGATGGGTGTCTTCAGGAGAGGCGGTCTTCTGTTAGGCTGCTGTGCTGGCCTGTGTTCTTCCGCCCTCCGCGCCCAAGGGCCGGGCCTCGCCTCCCCAGCGCCCGCAGCACCCCGAGAGGGCTCGACGGCCGCAGCCCGGCTGTTTCCAGCCTCGCTGCCCCCGGCGATGCCCTCCCTAGCCACCACTGACACCGGCCTGGCAGGCCCCTGCACCTCAGGTGTGTGTGTGCGCGCTGTTCGGCGCAGTTGCGGGAACTGCGCCGGGTTTGTGGCGTTCGGTACTTGTTGTGTGAACTCCGGACGTGTTATTTTGTGTAAGTTTGCCCGTCTGGCTTCTACGATTCTTTTGTAAACTGAACAAGTTTTGTCCGAAGCGTGATGACACTCCTCCCTGCAGTTTTTGCACCGCAAAGGCTGAGCGTCATCGTTCTTATGTGGGCATTCGGTGTACCTGTGCAGACCCGCACAGTTCAGGCACACTGTCTGCATGTTGCAGTGTTTGTCGGTGTGTCCCCACTGACAACAGTTGCGGCAGTTGGGGACATCTTCTGGTCGCGGTTTATAAGGCTCTACACGAACCCGTGTCCAATAGAGCCTTGTGACCCTGAGGAAATCTTTCTCGCTTGGTGTTAGTGTTACAGACCATGTTCCTGTTGTGATGTAGTCGGGGTCCTCAGGGGTGTGTTTGTGTGACTTTCTTTTGAAATTGCGGAGGTCTATGACAGAAAAACCACACCTGGTGATGTCCTCTGCCAGCAGATCTTGTTCCACACCTTGTGGAGGCAGGTTCTTAATTATGTTTCGCTGTGGTTTTTCACCAGGGTGGGCGTGTGTATAATGCTTAGTTTGTGCGAGCAGGCGCCGGGCCTTCTCATATTCTTCCCGAGTGTTAAATGTCAGTTTTAATTCACGCCTCCGTTTGAGAGTATTATGGAAATAGATTCCATTTTTGCAGAGCAGTTGAGCCACCTTTCTGAGTGACCCACTGTCTGGGATGATTATAGGCACTGGCCTGTATCTTTGCTGTTGTCTAGGTANTGTCAGGACTTCAAACCTGTTCTTGTCTTCCAGCCTCTTTCTACCTGCTGGAGAAATTTCTTGTTTTTTAGAAAGGTGTTTCCTTTTCGGGAAGGAGAACCCATCCTCGTCCGGGCCTGGCCGAGAAGAGGTTCCCCGGCCTGCCTTTTTGGTCGTGTTTGTGTTAGAGGACGAGCTACTGGACCGCCTGTCTTCGCCCTCGTCGGTTACACCGCCGATGACGTCCAAAGACGAGTCAGACCTCTCGCCCTCGCTCAGATGGTACTGGTATAGCGCCCCAGCACTCACTTGTGGGCCGGAGGCGCCCTCCAATGACCCGCTGGCTTGTGTGTCTGTACCTGTTGTATTTTCAATTTGCGGGTGCGTATTCCCGGCACTTCTAGGTGGACTGTGGTTAACAATCGTGGCGTGAGTGTGTGTAGGGTTTAGTTGTGTGTTAGTTGATGCTGAATCTGTGTCACTTTGTTTACCTGTGTTCATTGTCGTCGTCATCTTCGGCATGCACTTTGTCATGCCTTGAAAAAGGCGGCTGACAAAGCTGCGATGCGCCTAAAACCTTGGGCTGCGGTGGCTGACCTTTGCTTTTGAAGAGAGCGCAGGCTAGGCCTTTGAAAGGGTAGTCCTCTCAGTACCGGAGCTCGGTGCAAAGTGGCAGTGTTTTGCCAAAGCCCTGTATTTTTATAGAAATATGGCACTCTTTGTCCCGAACCAATCAGAGGGCTCCGAGACGAAAGTGCGTTTATTGGTTGTGTTAACTTCTCCTCCCTGACCAAAAAGGGAGTTCCGTACGAGAAGGTGCTATTATAGATTATTTGTGTTACTGTGTTTATTAAAACATCGTGTTTTAACATTAATTAAATTAGTGTTGTCCTAATATACACTGAGGACAAAAAAGTCATGGGATACCTCCTTATATCGTGTCGGACCTCCTTTTGCCCGGCGAAGTGCAGCAACTCGATGTGGCATGGACTCAACAAGTCGTTGGAAGTCCCTGGCAGAAATATTGAGCCATGTTGCCTCTATAGACGTCCATAATTGCGAAAGTGTTGCCGGTGCAGGAGTTTGTGCACGAACTGACTTCTCAATTATTTCCCATAAATGTTCGATGGGATTCATGTCGGGCGATCTTGGTGGCCAAATCATTCGCTGGAATTGTCCAGAATGTTCTTCAAACCAATCGCGAACAGTTGTGGCCAGGTGACATGTCACATTGTCTTCCATAAAAATTCCATTGTTGTTTGGGTACATGAAGTCCATGAATGGCTGCAAGTGGTCTCCAAGTAGCTGAGCATAACCCTTTCCATTAAATGATCGTTTCATTTGGATCAGAGGACGCAGTCCATTCCATGTAAAAACAGCTCACACCATTATGTAGCCACCACCAGCTTGCACAGTTCCTTGTTGACAACTTGGGTCCATGGATTCGTGGGGTCTGCGCCACACTCGAACCCTACCATCAGCTCTTACCAACTGAAATCGGGACTCATCTGAACAAGCCACTTTTTTCCAGTCGTCTAGGGTCCAACCGATATGGTCACGAGCCTAGGAGAGGCGCTGCAGGCGATGTCATGCTGTTAGTAAAGGCACTCGAGTCTGTCTTCTGCTGACATAGCCCAGTACAGCCAAAGTTCACCGCACTGTCTTATCAGACATGTCCGTCGTACGTCCCACACTGATTCCTGCGGTTATTTCACGCAGTGTTGCTTTTCTGTTAACACTGACCATTCTGCGCACACGTCGTTGGTCTCGGTCATTTAGTGCAGGCGGTCGGCCACTGCGTTTTCCATGGTGGGAGGTTATGCCTGAAATTAGGTACTCTCGGCACACTCTTGACACTGTGTATCTCGGAATGTTGAATTCCCTAACCATTTCCGAAATGGAATGTCCCATGCGTCTAGCTCCAACTACCATTCCGCGTTCAAAGTCTGTTAATTCCCATCGTGTGGCCATACTCACGTCAGAAACATTTTCACATGAATCACTTGACTGCAAATGAAAGCCCAACCAAAACACTGCCCATTTATACATTTAGTATGCGATACTACTGTCATCTGTATATTTGCATATTGCTATCCCATGACTTTTGTCACCTCTGTGTATTTGTCTGTTAATTTGGTAGTGTAGCGAGTGCCGTAAGAAGCAGCATCTGCTTCTCCTGTAATGTTTTCATGGCTCTCGCCTGTGTAATTATAGGTATAAAGTGATCCATTGTGGTTACAAATTGTGTTTCTGGCAGAAAAGCAGCCAGTTCATGCATATCTGCCAACATGGCCGGATTTTCTGTTATGTTGTTGTTTCTTCTCCTGTTTTGCTGTAGTTTTTTCCTTTGCTGTTGTGTGGGTGCCTGTTCACTGTATGGATTTCAAAGTTGAGGGAATTCAGCCTTTCACTGAATATTTGTTTGAGTGTTTACCTGAGTTTCCTTTGTAATGTCTCGTGCTTGTTTGGCAGGTTTTGGTGCCATCCTTTGTTTGCCTATCTCTATTTGTTTTTTAATGACTTTGCACTGCTTCCACGCAGCCGAGTGTCCTGTTTTTCCGCAAAGTATACACTTCCACTTTGAGTTATCCTGTTCTTTTATAGGACAGTCTGCCTTTGCGTGATCTCCCGCACACATAGTGCAGACTTGCCTAAGTGTGCAATATTTCTGGGTGTGGCCTAGTGCACAGCATCGCTTGCACTGCACCACATCCTCAGCGCGGGGTTTGTACAATTATATACGAACTGATATGTGTTGAAGTGTAGGTATTCTGAATACATCGAATCTATCGTGCTGTTCCACCACAGCAGCATAGACTGCAGGTGCGTCCTTTGGTGTTCGGAATTTGACCTTGGGAAATTACACTGTTTACTCGCGCGCATGGAATCTGCAGAATGTTGCTGTCTATTCCTGCCTTCATCTTGGGAAAGGCGGTGCCAATTTTACATTTTTAAAGGCCGGACAGCCGCGGTAGTTTGCCGCATACTTGCCCTGGCATAGGACGCCGAACTTTTTGTTTTGGTCCTGTCCTGAGCATTGAGTCATTAAGTGTGCTCCGCCACAAAAAGGACATCTCGGGGCGCTGTTGAAACCAGTAATGTTGTGGTTGAAACGTTGGCATTTTGTGCACTGGGGATGGCCTTCAGGGCGGTGGTATTTTTCTACTCAGACTAACAGTCCGCACAGCCTGTTCAGTTTATTGCAGTGTTCTCAGCTTTTGCAGGAGGGGGGGGGGGAGGTCAATTCTTGCTAATCACAGTCGCTGTATGCTTCTGGAATACATTGGATTTACACTAGTGGGATTGAACCCACGAGCTACTAACTCATCATGTACCATTTGCAGGTCCATGTATTTGGGCACTGGTTTTATTACCTCCTTCAGTGGTATTTAATTAAGGGGTAACAGAACACTGTAACCCAGCCCTGAAGCGCATATCACCTGATAATCTTTGATTTGTGTCGCCTTGTAGGCAACTCCGTCGGGGACAACGCGATTCCGCATTTCTCCCTTTATTACCTGGCGCAACTGTGCGGCCAGTACATGATAGGGCACCTCAGGGGTGTGAATGACAGCGATTGGCAGGATGTCCAGCCGCTTGGGGGCGCTGATCGCTGGGGCCTGCTGTTGCAACCTTTTCAGCAGGGGTTTGATTCGCCTCGACAATTTTCTTCTTCTTTCCCTACTCCGCAGGTGGACAGAAGGAGTCTGACCTTCCACAGCAGTGCTTGCCATGGTAACTGGCACTGGAGTCCCTAGGTTCATGCTCTTCTCTCTTGAGTCTTACTACCCTAGAGCTCTAATACTGGCTACCTCACCAAACTGGCCTCACTTACCTCCTACCCCTACACAGTAGCGAGGCTAAGCAAGGCCAGCTGACTGGTAGCTGACTACCTTTTTTCCTATCCAAGAGAGCTAATAACTACTTCGGATCGCAAATATCCGTGTACTCCTTATCTAACTACGCGCAACGCGCTGTTCCTCTTCTGCCTTCGGAGCGCAGTCGACGAGTGACCTCTCTCTCCGACGACCGACGAGCGAATCCTGTCCGAATCAAACTGCTGTCAATTTATGCTCCGCAATTGCGCACGATTACAGCAGCTGACCTATATACTTAAATAAATAATGTAGGACAAACCATTATTGCCATTGGAGACATTACTGCAAAACGTCCCAACTGGTATTCGCGAACAAGAACAGCCAATGGCATGCTGTTACTGAGCCACCAGGCCAATATAAATGATCAAATTATGGCGCCTCAAGAACCGACCTATAACCCAAATTTTAATCAGCACCCTTATGTGCTGGATATAGTAATTAATAAACAATTTAATACTGGGTTCGACCTTAGGGTAGAACACGACCTTTCTTCAGATCATTACCCAGTACACATTGATTTTCAAGCCCTGGGCACCGAAAGTAATGCCCCAAGGTAATTCAGAGATTATAAAAATGCAAATTGGCCTGCGTTAAAAAAATTATAGATAATAACTTACCACAAATTAATGATGATTCGTTAACTGCAAACCCACCGCATATACGAAGCAATTTCCGTCCTTACTTAAGCCATACAACAAGGCATGGCCGAGAAAATTACAGAGAAAATCATCAAAACAAAATAGGAAACATTCCCACAATATATGGAATATTATCACGCAGAAAAATTACTTAAGGCGACAATACACATGCCGCAGGAATCGCTATATTAAGGTCCATACAAACGAATTACATGCTCTGATCTCGGACGAAGTAGCCCTATGGAGAGCTAGTGACTGAGACACGAAAATTGAAAATTTAAATAAAAATACAAACATTATCTAGGTCTAACTAACCGTCTTTTAAATAAAACAGAAAAAGCTTCACCATTAACAACTAACACAGGGATAACTTTCACACCTGAAGCAAAGGCACAAGCCTTTGCCAGTGTGCTGGAAACTATTTTCCAGCCCAATCAGATGCACCGTGATAGGAATTTCGCTACACAAATCCTCCGCGAAATAAAAATTAAGCACAGACTCCCCACTGAGCATGAACCAGAGCCCACGTAATTGCAAGAAATTAAACTTATCATCCGCCATATGAAGCCTAAGAAGGCGCCGGGAGAGGATGGCATACAAGCGATTGTATTAAAGAAACTCGCCGACCTGGCACTTGAGAATTTGGCACTATGTATAAATGCAATGCTTAAGCTTGAATATTTTCCAACCGCATGGAAGGCAGCGAATGTAATCGTATTTCTTAAGCCAGGGAAGGACAAGAAGCTACCACAAAATTATAGGCCAATCAGCCCAGAGGCGGATTATCCGTAAGGCAAACTAGGCACGTGCCTAGGGGCGCGAGGTTACAAAGGGGCGCGCGCACGGAATTTTCAAACAAAGTAAAAATAAATAACATAAAATTAATTGTGTCAGTAAGTATGCACCTACTTACACAATATAAAAAATTCTTCATTTCTATAGAGATGTAGAGCTTCCGAAGCGTGCTCTGCCTTCCTGATCATTTCTACATCGCCTGATTTCATAATAGAAGTTGGTAAGATACAACTGCAATTTTACGCGTTCGTCGCGTCGATCGCGAGCATCGGACGTTGCTAGATTGCGGTGTCGAAGGTGTGGCGCGGAGGCGGGAGAGAAGCGGCCGGCGCCGAACGAGTGACATGACTTTCAGCTTTGTTGTCGTTGGTTACGCGCGCTTCTATTGTTTACGTTCTCGCTGCGGTATTTGTGTGTAATTATTCCATTACGTTTTAGTTTATTACTTAAAGAATGAGTGAATTGAAGAAAAAACCTATTGGTGCAGCAAATAAAAGGAAGGCTAAGGAAAAAGAAGAAAAACATCAAAATGTAATAAAGCACACGAAAAATTTCGACACATTTTTTTCAAAATTAAAAAGTGATGATTCGGAATCTTTTAACGCAATTCACAGTGCGTCTGCTACCGACCCTATTCAATGCGAAATTCCTACTAGTTCTAAACAACCACAAGATTTGTCCGTGCCCACGCCGCCTACTCCGTCAGCAGTGGAAGTTGTGAGGCAGTCGCAAAATAGGCTGGTTATCGTGGATTACGACCCAGTCAAGTGTGATATCAATAACGAAACACAAGAATATATTGCACTGAATGGCTTTAATCAAAATATAAACGCAGACTTTTCATTAAGTAAGAGAATATATGAAGATAAAATCTCACGTTTTTTGACAAAAACAATGTTTGAACGAAAGTTATTAAATAGAAAAAAACGTCCAAGGAAATGGCTTATTTACTCTCCAAGCACAGGAAAAGTTTATTGTGGACCTTGTTTATTATTCGGTGGTGGAACTAGTTTTGGAAAACAAGGTGTTGGTTTTAATGATTGGAAGAACGCATCGATTAGATTAGAAAGCCACAAAAACTCATGTGAAGATAAAACGTGTGTTTTGACCTTGCAACGTAGATCTAACATTGTCGGTCGTGTCGATCATGAGCTCGCCGCTCAATTTCTAGAAGAGTTAACTTATTGGCGTGAAGTTTTGAAACGAGTGGTTGCGACTGTTAAGTCTTTAGCATCGCGTGGTCTACCTTTTAGGGGACATGACGAAAAACTTGGATGTCTTCATAACGGAAATTATTTAATTACACTGGAACTCATGGCGGAGTTTGATCAGTTTTTAAGTAAACATATTGCCCAATATGGTGGCAAGGGAAAGGGATGTACCAATTACTTAAGTTCTACAATATGTGACGAATTTATTGAATTAATGACAAACAAAACTTTAATACAAATAAAAAATGAAATCAAGATATCAATATATTATTCAATAATAGTGGATTCAACACCAGATATTTCCCACATTGACCAATTAACTTTCGTGATCCGATATATTCAAGCCGATGGTACGCCCGTCGAACATTTTCTTAAGTTTATAGCAAATGTCGGTCACATATCACAAGACATTGCAGATGCTATTATTGAAACATTAGACATGTTTGAAATTAATATATTATACTGTAGAGGCCAGTCGTATGATAATGCCGCAAATATGTCAGGCGTTTACCATGGATTACAGGACAAAATAAAATAACTATGTCCCTTAGCAGAATATATACCCTGCTCCGCACATTCGCTTAACCTAGTGGGTGAATGTGCCGCTGAATGCGCTCAAGAAGTTTGTTGGTTCTTTGGTCTCCTCCAAGAAATTTACACATTTTTTATAGCTTCAACTCAAAGATGGGAAACTCTACAAGCACAAATACTCCTAGGAAATGATAAAAAAAACAAAACTGCTGTCAAAAATCCATCTGACACACGCTGGTCAGCTCGAGCAGATGCTGGTAAAAGTTTGAAAGAGTTCTTTCCAGAAATTAAAGATGCTTTGATTGCTATCTAGAGCAATCCTGAGCAAAAACGTTCTGCTGTATGTGAAGCTAAAGGCATAAGATTGAAATTAGAACGATTAGAAACTGCTTTCATGATCGTGTTTTGGGGTTTTATTTTGGTTCACATGAACAAAACCAACAAAAAATTACAGTCCGTTGACATTGACATTTGTACAGTTATTCAAATGTATGACAGTCTTATTCATATAATTTCTGCAGAAAGGCAAAATTTTAATAAATATGAACAAAAAAATTAATTCATTAATTTCCACCTCACCTCTCTTAGGCAAAGGCCATCCGAGGTTTTTGATTATTTTCCGTTTCCTTTATTCCACACATTCCTATTCTTCTTCTTCTTCATCTTCATCTTTTTCTTTCTTATGGATTCTTAACCTTCTTTTTTATTTTTCTTTCTTCTTTTATCATTCTTCAAAACCCTTCATCTTTTTAACCATATTTACTTATTTTTCTTCTTTTCTTTTGTTCTTCTTATTCTCTTCGTCCTCCTCATCAACAACTTAATCTTCTATTCTTCTTCTTCATGTTCTTTTTCTTTCTCTTATTTGTTTGTTTCTATTTTCTTATTCCTGTTGTTCCTATTTCTCTTCTTCTTCACTTCATCCTCCTAACAGCTACTTCCTATAATACCCATGTTCGTCGTGACGCCTAATCTTTATCTAGAGTCTTCTTCTTCATTCCCTCTTCCTCTTCCTCTTCTTTTTGTTTCCTCCCTTCTTCTTTTTAATTTACTTCTTTATTATAGTATCTCCATATTCTTTAATTATCATATCATATCTTCTTCTTATATCCTTCTTACAATCAGTTAATCTTTTGACCATCTTTACTTCTTCTTCATTAAAATCTTTACTTTAAGTTTAAAGTTTTCTTCTTCTTCTTAATTCCCTTTCTTTTTCCTTAATTCCTTAATTCCACACATTCCCATTCTTTTTCTTCATTTTCACCTTTTTCTTTCTTATGGATTGTTCATCTTCTTTTTATGATCCTTTCTTCTTTTATCATTCATCAAAACCTTTCATCTTTTTAACCATCTTTACTTCTTATTCTTTTTATTTTGTTTTTTCTTCTTCTTCTCTTCATCCTCTTCCTCAATAACTTAATCTTCTATTCCTCTTCTTCGTGTTCTTATTTCTTTCTCTTATTTGTTTGTTTCTATTTTCTTACTCCTGTTGTTCCTATTTCTCTTCTTCTTCTTCACTTCATCCTCCTCAACAACTACTTCTTATAAACTTCTTCTTATTCTTGTATATTACTACTTCTTCTTCATATCTAATTTCTTCCTCCTCTTAACCATATCCTTTTGATCTTTCTTCTCCTCTTCATCCCCATCATCACTTTTTCTTATTTATTTATCTTTATCTTTATCTTCTATAGTCTATAGTTATTAAGTTTTCATATTGTCATTCATTGTTTTGTGTATTAAATAGATGTCCAGAATGAATTCGTTGAATAGTTGTGGAGGCCATGTTTCGTTTTTTTGTCTTAACTGATAAATTAACTTTAATCTTTCTTCATTAAATAGTTTACAAAAGTATAATAAATGGTCCAGATCTTGTAACCCTTGGGAGCATTGGCAGATGTCTTCTTCTATTTTATTGATGTTTCTGAGATAGGTTTTAATTTGGCAATGTCCTGTTAGAATTTTTAATGTTTGTATTTTAATTTTGCTATTGCTATTATACCAATCATTAATATTGTGAATATATTTCTTAATATTTAGCCCTATATTGATTTCATTATTATATTCCTGGTGCCAATAATTTACACTTATTTCATATAAATATTTTTTGAATTCTTTAATTCCTATAATGCATTCATTATTATTCACCGTTATCCATGGTACTCCATCTAACATTTGTTTTCTGTAAACATCATCTTTGTATATAATCTCATTTTCTTCATGTAGTAATTGGTATATTATAATTTTATTTTGTATACTATAGTCTATTGGTATTGTTTTATTGATGGTTACTATTGCTTAAAATGATATTGTTGAGGTTAAATTTGCCAGTTTTATTAGTATGAATCGTTGTGCCGCTCTTAGAGTTCTTCTAATATGTGTGTTTTATATTCTTCCTCCAAAACATGAGCCGGCATATTGTATGATGTTCAAAAAAAGTGATTGATATATAATTGATCTGTTCCTATAGCTATACTGTTGAATATTTCATATTAATTGTTTAAGCCTTGTAAATATAGTTTTGACTTTTTCGGTTATATATTTAATGTGTGGTAGAAAATTTAATCTGTTTTCCAGCATTTATCTTAAATACATTATNTAATCTGTTGTCCAGCATTAATCCTAAATACATTATGTTTTTCTTATATTTAATTGATATGCCATTATATTTTACGGTTGGTACTCTATTATCTAATCTTCCTTTTAACATAATTGCAAATGTCTTGCCTGTTGATAACTTCAATTTGTGCTCTTCTAACCAATTATATGTCATGTTCATTATATAACTAGCTTTTGTTTCCAATTATTTTCTTGTATTACCTTCTACCAAAAGTATGCAATCGTCGGCAAATGTTATTATTTTTGTATTTGCATTATTATTTTGTATAATAAAGTTATTTATCACTAAATTCCAAAAAGTTGGGCCGAGCACTGAGCCTTGGGGGCATCCTCTATTTGTTTCTCTTTTAATATTTATATTATCTTCTTGTATAACGATTACTCTTTCATATAAATAGTCCCATAGTATTTCTTTTGGTTTTGATCCAATATTTAATTGATTTATACTTGCTTTGATATCGTGCCAGGTTAAGGTAGAGAAGGCAATTACTTATGTCCATGGATATTCCTAAAATATATTTATATTCGCTATTGTTTATTGTTTTAAGTAGTTTATTAATTGCCATTTCTGTTGATCTGTTTTTTCTGAAGCCATACTGATCATCATGTAGTATTATTTCTATTTGTTGTTGTATTCTATTATATATAATTCTCTCATAAATTTTCCCCAATACTGGTAATAAACATATTGGTCTATAGGAATTTATCTCAGTTTTTGGTTTGTTATTCCCTTTATGTATATTAATAATTTTTCCAACTTTTCATGGTCTGGGATATTTCCCTTCATTATAGCACTTATTAATTAATTCCAACATAGTTTCTTTTATTTCCTCCCTTATTTGTATTATTACTTCTATTGTTATCTCATCGATACCTGGTGCTTTCTAGAGACTGCATCTCTTTACTGCTGCTTCTATTTCTTAAATGCTAATTTCTTCTGTATTTATATTTTCTTCTTCCGGGTTTATAATTATATTAACGGTTTTATCATCCTGTAGATTAATATTCGGTAAAAGGTTTTCTATTAATTTATATGTTTCATTATTAGTAGTTGTATAATCATCTTCTATTTGAATACTACTAAGTGGTTTTTTTTTAAATTTCCTCCTTGCAAATTTATTAATTGTATTCCAAGGGGATTTTTTTGCTTCCTCCCTTATAAATTGGGTCCATTTATTATAAATATTAATCTTAATTTGATCTTTGTATTGCTTCCTGATGGTTTTGTATTCTTCTTTATATATTAACTTTGCATTAAATTGACAGCATCCTCTGAATTTCCTATGTTTTTTGGTTAACTTTTCTTCTCATTATTGTTAAACTATAGTCCCAACACCAATTTCTTTTCNTCTTTTAAATTGCTTCATGTTATTATTATTTCTTATATTTGTCTGACTCTTACATGTATTAACTATTAATTGTTGTAATTTATCTATTACCTCTTCTATTGTTTGTTCTTGTGGTATTTGGTTGTTAATTGCTGTTTTTATTTCTTCATTTACATCCTCCCATTTTTTCACGTATTGATGTAGTCTTTTATTTATCTTGTTTTCCTGCTGTTCTATTGTTATCTTAAATAAAATCTTGTTATGGTCGCTTATACTACTTTGTACTGTCCAGTTTTCTAGTCTATTATGTAAATCTTTTGTAGTTAATGTAATATCTATGTTTTCTTGTCCATGTATCGAATCATAAGTATATAAATTACCTTCACTATTAGCTATTGTCCAATGGTACTTTTCAATCAAATTTAAAACTATTCTCCTCTACTATCCTGTTTTCTAGAGTACCATATGTGTGACTTTGAATTTAAGTCACCACCTATAATTATCTTTCGATTATCCAATTTGTTTATAATTTTATTTAAATGATCAATTATATACTCTGACGCGGTCGGTTACCAGAGTTGGAATGTAATGATTATGGATTTGCCCGGCGCCACAGCTCCGCGGTGAGCTGATGAGATTTTGGGGTCGTTCGGCCGACAGCCCAGGGGTTCTCTGGTAACACACCGTCAGATATTATGAAATTTCGAGCAGTATGGCCGCTGCGCACGCCTGAATTAATAACGCACTCAAGTTTTATATGTATATAATTATTTTATTGAACACTTTGATCAAACACGTGGTGACCGCGTGGTCATATAAACACACTGCTGGATTATAATTACTTAAGGCGCGTGACGCTGCTCTCTCCTCGGTGAGATGTAACATAAAAATACTAGTTGCTTCGTGAATGATATGATGATGCGATTGCTGAGTGAGGTTGCAGCCTGAGAGGCTGGTACCAAGGTTCTTGTGAAACGAGAGACTTACCATGTCCGCTCGCGCCGAAGTGATGTTGCCTACTAGGCTGCGCAATGCATCAGCTCGCGCCACCTAAGCACAGCCGACACCTGGCGGTGGAGAGATGAAACAAATGCTACTTAAAATGCTAATGAGACATAAACATGATATACCTTATATAAACATAATTAAACACAATTTACATAATAAAACACAGTTACCCTTGTACTTACATAATAAAACACCATTATATTAATATTAAATATAAGTATTGACTCGTAGCAGCCACTGCATTGCCAACTTGAAAATGTCACATGTCCCTGGCTGGCTATGTATGTGATGACTGTTTTGACACACGATAATTATGGTATACTTCAATACTGAATAAATACTAAACACTAATGCACTCGTGCCCAAAAGCCTGTCGGTGTGGTGCATCTGGTGTGGGCACACTGCGGCAGTCAGTGGGCAAAAGGACTCGTGAA
>NQII01014846.1:4923-21351 GCA_002778355.1 Clitarchus hookeri | reverse complement strand
TAAAAAAAAAAAAAAAAAAAAAAAAAAAGGAAATGCTACCATTATATTAGACTAGCGAATCGGCCCGGCTTCGCATGGGTACAATTGAGTTTTACAGTGATACACAAATAAATAAATTGGGAAAAGACAATTCATTTATGTGAAAACAGAATTATAAAATTATACTATGTTGGCTTAGGTTTTTAACTGATTACGGCAACCCAAAAGGAAGGAAATATTTTTTACCCGATAACCAAGAAGTAGGGCATTGTTTTTTGAGTGTATCTGTGCAACTGTCGCATAATTACCACATTTCCGCTTTCTATGTATGAAAATCAAAACGTGAGTTTCATCAAGTTGTAGCTTCAGAAATAAGTGTACCTAGGTACTACTTTTTGCGCTTGGATGAGGGATCTTAATCAATCACCAAAGTTAAGCAACGTTCACAGCGGCACACATTTGGAAGGGTGACCGTTCAGTGGCATAACGTCTGAGCACTTCCATGCTTCGGAGGGCACGTTAAATATTCAGTGCCGGTTGTTATCGATTGATAGCAGTCGTTAAGCCAATTCAGAGGTCCTTGGGCAACCTGATAAACTCTGACACCAGAGGAAAAAAATATTTCCGTCACGTTCCCAGCCGTTGCAGAGTTACATTTTGTTGTTGTTCCACAGGAACTGTACAATTCTCCGGAATAAAAGGTATCCTATGTCCTATTCCAGGACCTAAAGTACCTACATACCAAGTTTCATCAAAATTCATTCAGCCATTATGGAACTGAGTGGTAACAAACATATACACACACACACACACACACACACACACACAGACTTTCGCATTTATAATATTAGTAGGATGTAGGTTATCTCACTTTCAAATACACTTTATTCTGTTTTACTGCAACAAAACTCTTCCACCTCTACATACAAAAAGGCCATAGTGATGTAGTGGTTAGACTAATCGCCTCCAACATAGGCAAACAGGGCTCAATTCTTGGTGGGGTCTCTCCCGGATTTTTGCATGTGGGAATTGTACTGGATGATACTGGTCAGCAGGTTTTCCCAGGAATCTGCCATTTCCCCTATCCTTGCATTCTAGTGCTGCTCCATGTTCACCTCACTTCATCCTCATCAACTCTCAAGACCTCGACGTTAAGAGCCGCCCAAATTGCCGTGCTACACGTGGTGTAGCACCTAGTGTACACCGGTTAAAATAAATAATAATTTATGATTGGTCAGACATTATATCCAGTCTAAACGATTAACTTGTGTAGTTATTTTTACCTGAATGTAGACTGTATACTTGAAGGAAATGAACATGTTTACATTCCTAACATTAGTACATTTTCTTCATTGGAACACAATAAAGAGATTAGATTCATGACCATGTAAAATTTTATAAACGGTGAAAGAATACAAAAAAAGTAGATCCTCCAACGGGCTTTCATAATGCTCAACTAATGGTGAACATCCTGTATTGGAAAGATATAATGAATGCATATTGTACTGCAGTCCCATTTGTGGTCTAGAGTCGTGATTCTCAAACTTTACTTTGCCATGCACCACCAGGTGTAGACTGTCAACCTTACAGGGACCACTTCATCGGCACCGCTTCCATTGAAGTAGCACAGAGTAGGAATAATTATTTAACTTGTAAAGTTGCAGTCGCCAAAATTAAAGACCGGAACTCACAGCTCGGTTTACTCACTTGGAAGAAGCATGAGACTTAAATAAAGGTGTCATAAAAAGAGAAAAGAAAAAAGAGTGTTGGATTTATTCAAGTTAATGCAGTTCACATTCTTTAAAAAGCAGAGACATTAACAGATTGTGATAATAATTCACATTGCTAAAACTTGCAATACAAGAAAATTAAGAAGACACGAGGTAACTTTCCTTCCTGGCACCCTGATGACCTCCCACACCGGCAGAAGTAATTTTGTAGGAAATGTTTGACTGAAAAACAAGGACGAAAGAACGAAGGTAGCAGGTGTTTGCCGGTGTGGGCGAAATCTGTCACACTGTTTCTTCGCTGTTTCTTGGTCGTAATCTGTTAGGTGGTGGCGAGCGCTCAGACTTATATCGCCACCCCATGCTAACCCCACCTCTCACATCACTGCGCCAAAAACCAAATTAAATAAGGTCACTGCATGGTACAAAGTCCCTTCGGACACTGGTGCGAACTCCATCGCCACCACTTTTCCACACGAGCCAAACTGCGCCAAAATTAAACCACTGAATTTGCGGAACATCTTGAAAGTAAAGAACATCTACGAACATCGAAACAGTCTTATTTTTAATCGCTGATTCAACCTCAACTACGACTTTAGAAAAAGCAAACTCATGACAAACACACATACTAACATGGCCAAAATGTCTGAAATACTGAAAAACAAAAGAAAATTAACAAATGTTCCTATTAAATCAGTATTAACTGCATCATTACTCACAAAACAAAAGAAAATTAACAAATTTTCCTATTAAATCACAATTAACTGCATCATTATTAACTATTCATTAAAATATACATTACCACCATAAAAACTCAATGATAAAAAATGTAATTTGTAAAAAGTTAACAACAGGAAAACTAAAAAATTGCTTTCACAATTTATTTTGAGAATCACATAGGACTAAGCTATGGATCACCAGTGGACTGCAAATCACAGTCTGAGAACCACTGGTCTAGAGCAAGGGAATTTAATTGGTTACATTTATTGTAAAATACCAACATGCTTTAACTGTACCCCATACTATAAATATCATGAGCCACCAAGGCTACATAGAGTATGTCCGAACTACTTTTTTTTGTTTACTTAAAAAATAGGTGTAAAAGAATTTACCAATGTGTGTACTAATTTACTAAATAGACTACAAAAATCACCATTTCACTGTAACATTAATTCAACATACAAAATTAAATGGTAAATCACAATTTATTTACTCTGAAATAAATAAATGTGTTTTGTGAAATTGTAATTAGTGTTTTAAACAACCAGGTCTACTGCAGATTCATTTAGAGTTGCTATGTGTTACAATTTTCAAATTAAATATCATCCAGTTATTCTGGAGATTTACATAAATATATTTACTTATAAACATTAAAAATTTCCTCAAAAATATATTTTTCAGTTGCCATTTTGACGAGTTACAAATGCTGAACAGACAACTACTTACCCAAATTGACACCTACCATATCTTATATTAAGCCTACTAATTAACAAAATATTGATGCTAATATTTACAAATAAAATTTAATTAAAACTTGCGCAAATATAAGTTAACAATAAGACTTACAGCTTTCCACCGGGCAAACCAGGAATAATTGAAATTAAAATTTGAAGTTTAGTAAATACACTACCTACACTCAAGATGTATTTTCACTAGATCACAATAAACAAATCGTAGTATAATGTTAAGTACAATTTTTAGAGTATGCACATGCATTAAAACAAAGTATTTTTGTCACAAAACGTACATTATTTACTCTACGCCTTACAGTAATATATAGCAGGTGACTCCCCGCTTTAACATTTAACATTCCACGCCCAAGGTCATATCCAACCATAATTGCCAACATCGGAATACTCCTGGTCACTTGTGGCTTGAATTTATTTTACATTATGTAACGTAACTTAGTAAATATAACTTGAGCAATTCTAAAATTAGTACAGAATATGTCTTGTGGGTACATAGTTCCCTAACCTTAAATTCGACATTTTTCTGGAAATAATTCACAATGACTCACTTCACGTGAAGCATTATTTATTCTCCAAGATTCCAGACGTATGTCGTTCAGCTGAAGAGCAAAATTTGCCCAGAAGTAATATTAGTTCTACTCAGGTTAGGAATAAACCGAGTTTTCAAATGGGAGAGTTTGACGTAGGGAACATTTTCACCGCTAGGTGCGCGGTATTCCAAAGAGAACATTAAAATAAAATTTTTATGTACGTGCACAATAAAAAAAAATATATTCTCACTTTCTAAGTTAATTTATATTTAATTTATGTATATTGCAATCATTGTGTATTTTAACATATCAAATAAGATATATTATGATACACATGCAAAACTAGCGCTTACCTTGCCAAACTTTTAACATTGATATTCTCAACCTGAGTAGAACTAACCTTATCGGAAGCCACACATAATTAATGCTTAATTTTTCCATTGTAAACCCAACTAATATTTATTCTTCTCAGGTTACTAACAAAACGAAAATTCTTATGGGAGTGTTTGGCATAGGCGAAATGTTCGTCGCTAGGTGTGCAGTGTTTCAAAATGTAACCTGTAATTAGAATTTTAAGATACTTGAAATATAACAGAGAAAGAATATTTGACTTGTGATTGTTGTAATTATCCTGTTTTTAGCATAGAGAATAGAGATAAAATCTAGTACCTTTTCGACCGACCTAGCGCTTACCTAGCAACAAAACTATGGCAAAAATCTTTCCTTTGCCAAAATTTTAACATTGATCTTCCCAAAATGTAATACAAGCGGTGAGTCCAACTTTGTAAATTCAGTAGATTGATTTTTCACCAAAAAAAATGGTGGATTTCGTTGGACTCGTGGGCAAAAATGACAGGAGTGCATTTTTTTTTATTGTTGGTGGAATGTGGTGGAGTTTTCTGTAAAAAAAACCAAATGGAGCAAACTGGAGTGTTAGCGATAAAGTGAGCACTTTTTAAAGCCCTGCTACTCTCTGTCTCATATAACTGACGTGAACCATGCGTCCAAGAGTTCCTTCTGCCCACTCTGACTGCCGCAGTCACAGTTACTACACCAGCTACACCGGGTCGCACCAACTAACTAAGGCCATGAGTGCGTAGTGCGGGTCGACAAGAACGAAACTTGCACCTTCTTGCCAACAAGGATTATGCAACTCAAGAGACCACCCTACTAATTTATTACAGGAGGTAACTCTTTTAATAAATAAGTAGGCGATCCGAAACGGTGTTTACCCCAAAGCCACAGCCGTTGGGTGCACTGGCAATAGGTAATTGCGTCCTCGCAGCTCGTGCAGCTAAATACGGCACAACGCACCACTGGATGATGCTAACTGGCTGGTAGGCCAAAGCTGAAGAGTTAAGTGCCCCAAAGTGTTGTCCAGTAGTGTACAGAATTTTTATAAACATATTGAACAAAGTCACCGCATTCACGGCTACAGCCAGGGGTGTTTTTCATTGTATAAATGGCAATCAAGCATGGCACCCCCCTCCCCTTTTGCCCAGGAAGACTCGTCCAACCCTTCAGGAGACAGCCACCTGGAAAGGCTGTAGCCAGTGTAATAAAACGCATCATCGGAAGTAAATTCAAAACACTTTTCGGATAAAATGCAATAACATATTTAATGTGTATTTGTATAACTTGAGTTAACCGAAACTTGTGAGTTCTCATTTGGTGTTGTATTTCTGGCCCTGGCCCTATCCAGGGAGAAGTCATCGATGCCTTAAGGAGGCATCCTTTATTTATAAGATAAAAGGGTAATATTAAGGTATTCTGGGTAGTCTGAATACCGTAGCTATTAATTAAGTTTTCCCGTAAATTCGTACCGTGTGTGCCAGGGGTTACAGCTACCTGGTCGTTCGGCCCACTATCCTGAAAACGGCGACTTTGTGCTCACCCAGTGAGCTGGTGCCCATTCTATTCGAAATAGGAATGTTCTGTAATACTCTGACTTTTCTTAACATAGTCGCCAGACGACGTCAGCATTATTATACCCGACCGCACAGGTAACATTGGTGTGTTGACAATACTTAGTAAGAAATATTTCTAATTCAAAATATTATTACACTGAGTGCATACGAATGCGGTGGATCGTCCCTGTGGTGTAACTTTCTAAACTCCATTTAACTTTGTTTGCATTATGGGAGGAATATACTGGAAGTACAGGGTGAGTATAAAAGAATATCCCAACTTTGAAGGTCTATAATATCAAAACCAAACAACCTACAGCCTTGATTGACCAATAAAATGAACTGTGGAACCATGAAGTTTGTTTGCCATACATTCATAAATGGTAAATGTGACCACCAGGAGTGGCCCGAACGACATCTACGCGAAAATCAAACTCGTTCCACTCTCTTGTCAGCATGGCCGGTGTTACAGTTTGGATGGCGGCTGTAATTCTCGTTTTGAGGTGGTCAATGTTAGCCGGCAATATTAAAGGAAACACTTGATCCTTAATGTACCCCCATAAAAATAATGCACGTGGTAAGATCCGGGCTTCTTGGGAGCCAGCGATAAAGAGCCTGGTCACCAGCTGCTCCTCGACCAATTCAGCGTTGCGGCAACATCCCGTTCAGGTATCCACGAACAGCTAGGTGCCAATGGGGTGGCACACCATTCTGTTGGAACAATGAAGTCCCCCGCCACCTCTCCTAACTGAGGAAACAACCACTCGGTAAGAATGTCCAAATTAGGGATTCCAGTAACGGCGGGCTCTTGAAAAAAGAAAGGGCCAAAAACAGTGTATTTGGATACAGCGCAAAACACGTTCACTTTGGGGGAAGCGCGCTTGTGTTCGATGGTTTCATGTGGAGGCTCCTGACCCCATATCCGCGCGTTGTGCCGGTTCACCCATTTGTATGGAACGTCGCTTCATCACTAAAAACCAGCTTAGACATGAAGACATCGTCTACCTCGTTCTGGGCAAGAATGAATGCGCAGAAATCACATCTAATTTCTTAATCCCTTTCGGTAAAAGCCTGTACAAGCTCTAACCTGCATGGTTTGTACAGCTATCGCTTTCGCAACACTGTCCATACTGTCGATTGAGGCTAGCTTGTCGAGTTGTTTTTCTCGGACTGCGAACGAATGCTTGTTCAATCCGTTGCACATTCTCTTCGGACACATGCGCCCGCCCGGAACTTTTGTCTTTGCAAAGGCACCCTGTGTCATGGAACTGACGAAACCAATGTACGATACTTCATCTATCAGGAGGACGATGTCCGTATTTGTGACGGAATTCATGTTGAACAGTCGTAACCGATTCATATTTAGCAAACTGAATAACTCAGAACGCCTTCTGTTGTTCCGTCGCTATCGTGATGCGGAGTTCCACGCAACACAAGTTATAGTGCGACGACAGACGCTCCCAGTGTCATCTCTTGGCACATAAAGGAAACATGAGACCATCCCCTTCACTTTGACGTGTCGAATGCGAACTCGCTACCCCCTCACCACCACAAACCGAGAGTTACGAACGCCATCCAAACTGTAACACCGGACATGCTGACAAAAGCATGGAACGAGTTTGATTATCGCGTAGATGTCGTTCGGGCCGCTCATAGTTGTCACATTGAACATTTATGAGTGTATGGTAAACAAACTTCACGGTTCCACGGTTCATCTGATTGGTCAATCAAGGTTGCAGGTTGTTTGATTTTGATATTATAGACCTTCAAATTTGGGGTATTCGTTTATACTCATGCTGTATAACTTGAGCAGGGATTCAGAAAAGTTCGAAGTGATCGTGAATGAACTATAACATTGTGTAAATACTATATCCTTTTATAAATCTACACCTATTTTTTTAATCTTTCAAATGTTAAAGGCGTTGTTTTCTTGAAGAACTGCAAAATAGTGCAGGGAACTAGTGGGCCCTTTAATGTTGAGGGCCCCTTGACGTTTGCCAGTCCAGCCTCCCTGTTGTTACCCACTAAACGTATATTGTGAAACAGCACACTGAGAAACACAGTTTTTGTTCTTTTTTACACATCATAATTCTTAGCTTAATACATATTTTTTATATAAAACCATCCTTTCCTGGAACAGTGATCTACAGGGTTTGGTGTCACAATCCTAAGCACTACCCCTAATGCCACAAGAGCTGTCTGTTGTGGCAAGATTTGGTAATTTATACTAATAGTTACTTTATTCCTACTGGCCGAACTTACTGAGCTATTTAAATATTATTTGCATTTCAAAAAACTTGATTAACCCTGGGATGAAAAATTACAATTTCTGTTAATAGTTTTCTATTCACTTAGCAACTTTCGAAGAAAAGTTATTTACAAATATATCCCGTGTTGATTCAAAATATTTTACAGGCTTTACATTGTGAACTGCTTTGATTCCGAGTGGCATTATAAAAAGCGAGTATCTGACTAATAGTTTTTAAATGTAAAAATTATTACCTATTTACTACAAATGGCATTGCATTTCAGGTGAAAACTAAGATTTCATAGATATAGTATAACTCAGCTTTGAGTAATTTTTATTAGTTTTGACATTAATTACGCAGAAAATCCTTACAATGACTTGAGGTTCAAATAAACTTAGACTTGCTAAAATAAAGACCACGTGTCAGAAATTTCGTGGACTCCCCTCCTAATGCATGTAATTAAATTAGCAGTTTATGCTGAACAACAGAGCAGTGTGCTAATATTTGAGAATTTCTGAATTATAATATACAGTCTTTGTAAATTATAAGTTTGAAATCCTAAGAGTAATTATTATTGCATTAAAGATTTTATTCTGAATTTTATTTGCAGTTAGGTGGTTCAAACGCGTCACTTACCTTTTAGGTTCAATACACTGCGCCACATCACTGAAAGCTGTTAGAATAGCGTCGTTTTTATGATCTGGTGCGAGAACCTTTTCTCTCTCATCTAAAGATACTCGAGATTCTATATAATTTCCGCGCCATGCAATTAGCCATATGTACTTTAGGTTTATTGCATGTAGTTACATACTTCAAATAAAAGAGTAAACGTTAGCCGCAGGGTTCGAAGTGTGTTGTGTTGCGATATACCCCACAATATTTACGGTCCGTATACTATAGTTCATTTCATATAAGAAGGCCACATTCTGACAGTCAGTGAGTGGCAACTTAATATATTGAAAACAAATAACGTGCAATTTACAAAATCCTGTATCAGCTGATGCACGAACGAACAAAAGTTAATATTATGTTGGCTATTCTGAGAGCAGTGCCGAAGCACATCACACAAGCAGAAAATACGCGCGATAAGAAAGAGTTCGTAGATTAATTAATACATTTTATTTTACGTGGTCATAAAACAGCAGTTTTTAGTTTTAGAAACGAAACTTCGTGATAAAATAGTAATGTGTAGGTGTTCAAAATGAGATGCACAATAAAACGAAACGTATCCAAATGTGACGAAAAAAATCTAAAGTTTCCAGACTTTCAAACCAGGTGCTGCCATCTTGTGAGTTAAAAGCGCAACATCTTTGCAATTTGCCCTTCCACGCCATCTGTTATTCATATTCCGAACTACACCCAGAAACATATTATAGTTTTGTTGTTCAAAATAAAGTAAATACGTGCATATACAAATAATTTTATTTTCCCGCGAGCTCTGTATAATTTTTAAAGTAACATATATTTCGTGTACCGCGTTTACGAACGACCCTACACACATCCACCAAGCTCCGTTTACAAATGCAGCGCCACCCAAGCAGTTCACCAATTGCCACACGTAGCAGCACCTCCTGGACGCGCTGACTCGCCACATCAAAGCCTATTCTTGACATGCCAGTTGATGGCGAATGGATACATAAACGAAAAGGCACAGCGACTGTCAACTGTCAAGAATGTGGCCTTCTTATATGGTACACAGTATAACAATTGCCTGCTTGTATATTTTCCCGACTCTCCTTATTTTCCAAAACACGTGGCTGTTATACATCGCAGTTTAAAAATTACAGATTCTTATAAATTTATATTACAACTTTCATGGGAAATTGTAGGGTGTAAACACTTGTTTGTCCCAGGCCCCGAGAAACCTCTGGGCGGACCTGACAGGGAGTCAATAAAATCTGCTTATGACGCTGGAAATTACATAAACAACTTTTTCAGTTCGGCAGCTAACAAAGTGAAAGCTTAACTACCTTTCCAAGACATATTTATACGGTAAACAAAAATAGCAGTTTAAACACTATATATGTACCGTGTTACAACTATGAAGTGATAGAATGTATTTAAAAAATACTTTGTACTAAAAATTTTACTGAAATTGATGGGATTTCTATTAAAGTAATTAAATACTGCTCTGAATTACTTCTGAAAACTGTTGTTCACGTAATGAACGAATCCTTTTTAAGTGGTATTTTTCCTGATGACGTATGCTATAGTTATTCCACTGCTCAAGAGAGGTGACCCTTAGATAATTGAAAATGACAGGCCTCTTTCTCTTTTGAACTCATTTTCTAAAGTATTCTAATCTACAGTCAATAATATAATAATACATTGTCTGCCTTATTATAAATTACTCAATTCATCTCGTAGGGCCATGGTGGCTCAGCAGTTAAGACTGCTCGCCTCCCATCAAGGAGGACCGGGTTCAATCCCCGGCTGGCTCACTCCGTATCTTCGCACGTGGGAATCGTGCCGGAAAATGCCGCTGGTCGGCGGGTTTTCTCGGGGATCTCCCGGTTCCTCGCTTCTTCATTCCGACGCTGCTCCATAATTACCTCACTTCACCCTCATCGGCTCTCAAAACCTCGATGTAAAGAGCCGCCCAAATATCTTGTTCACTCACTCAATACATCTCAGCATGGATTTCTGAAGGGCAAGAGTACCACAAAGTCAAATATTGGTGGATTTGTAGAACTTATCACAGAGTACATGCTTAAAGTGTTTCTTGACATGTCTAAAGCATTTGACGCTGCCGATAATATATTAATTTAGATAAACTGTATAATCTAGTGATGTGGAAAATTGCAAATGAATTAATAAAATCATATTTAACAAACAGTAAACAGATAGCTCAAGTCAAAACGAAAAACAAGTATATTATAGAGTCTTTCCACGCTGGGATTTAGAACTGCAAACGCAGGTGTTCCACAGGATAGTGTGCTGGGACCACTTCTGTTTTTGATACATGCTAACAAGTCTATATCTCCAACTAACCAATGTACCTGTAATTTATTTTGCAGATGATACAATTATTATAATTACGTCCAACAAAGACTGTAAGTTAGAAGACATGGCTAGCAACATCCTATACAAAACAAACTCCTGGTTTTCCTCAAATAACGTGTTACTGAATCTGGATAAAACAAATTATATATATATATTTTTCTCTACTAAACCGAAATCCAAAGAACTAGACATGTTGATAGATAACACAAAACTTAAGTCAGTCGAGCACACCCGTTTCCTTGACATTGTAATTTACCATTCAATGCCATGGAAGGTGCACGCGAAATGGTTAGTGAAAAAATTAAACAGCACTTGTTATATGATAAAAGTTTTACCATCTATAACCATCAAACAGAGTCTGTGGTCTGTTCATTTTACATTCGTTTACTTTCATGTCAGTTACGGGATAATTGTTTGGGGGCAAAATAGTTCAAATTTTACAACCAATCTTTGCTATCCAGATAAATAATTAGAACTATATTACAAATGCAGCGTTCTGGCAGCTGCCTCAAAATATTTAAATTTTCCCGCATACTTACTGTGCCATGTAAGACATATATCTACACAAAACAGTACTCTTTATGTTCGAAAATAGTTATAAATATTATACGAACACTGATACTCACGAAAATTATACACGTCAGGGCTAACAAGAAAAAAACTATGAAGTCTTTAAACTAAGCTGGTACAAGATTCGTCAATAAACTACCCCAAACCCTAAAACCTTTTAATCAGTAATCAGCATTTAAATGCACGTTATTTGAATTCGTTCTAAACAAATCATTCTATGATACAGATTAATTTCGTGCATAATTATTACAGTATCGCATATTGTCACTATGCATTGTATAATTAGTAATGCCACCGTAACCCCTGAAACTTTAACGTATGTATGAGTATTTATTAAGTACGTACATATATGTGATCTTGTCTTGTTTGTACTGAAATGTATCCACTCAATATACTAGGCTTCGCTCTCGTGTATTTGTATTTTTTTGCTATGTAGGTTAGTTCGAGTGTATCTGTGAAAATGTCTGCATACACCTATACTTGAATGCATAGATAAATGTACTACACAGATATTACAGTATCGTATACTGTCAGTGTGTGACATTCGCAATGCCACAATAAGAATTTTAAGGCCATATAAATCCGAGTATGCACTCCTGTATCTACTAAGTCGTTTCCACTTCAGTATTTCGTATTTTAATATTATGTGTTTGTACTATTTGTATTGTGTATATGTGTTTGTATACGTATTTATATGTACGAATAAATGTGTAAGTGTGTGTATATAATATATTGTATGTAATATACTGACGAGTTCAATAACATGCAAATTCTCAACTGAGCAATAAATCTGAATCTGAATTTGGTTGACAAATAAAGGCATAACTGCCAAAACAAGATCAATGAACGATACTTTTTTTTTTACATTTAACCAACTTATCAATTTAAATAACTACCACAGATAATGAAAATCTGCAAGGTCATGCTTCGCTAAACGTAACAACCGAGGCTCCTGCATCCTATCTGAACAAAAATTTCTACATTTATAGTTTTTGTAATATTTTTGATAAATAAATAAAATATTTTCTGCTCATGTTTTGAGGTATTTGTGACCAGAGACACGATAGCAACAAACATATGAGCCAACACAATAACTAAACATTTAACAACAAATAATTTTCTGTCACGTGGAATTACAACACAATCATCAAAATTGTTTGATAAAACAATGAGAGCATCGGGTATAAATACCGACGCAAGAATGAGTTCCAGTCACTTTTGTTGCTACGGTGATTGATAGCGGATCGGAGAATTCTACGAAGCGAATACTGCGAGATACTTGCGAATATTACGAGATACCTGCGAATACTAGGCTACGAGATCACATACTTGCGAATACTACGAGATACTTGCGAATATTACAAGATACCTGCGAATACTAGGCTACGAGATACTAGAGAGACTTGCGAATACTACGAGATACTTGTGAATAGACCTACCAAGAGATACTGATTGATAATTATGAGAAGGAAGATGCTGCTCTGGTGGCTGCTCCCCTTGCTGGGACTCAGCTTTGGATTGCCAACGGACAGGTTCGTCACAAAAATTAGTTTTACTAACTTCAATGTTGTGCTTTGGATACTGATCCGTTTTTGAGGCTTTGCTAAAACTTGTAGCTTTCTATATCCTCGGTCTTTATTGGGGGGAACGTTTCTGATGTGTTCTGTTGTAACTGCTGTGATTGCTGACCGGAGATCTTGCATGTATTTTTGTAATTTAGCCGACTCCAGTCAACTACAGACTATCCTTGTTGGTGCTGCTAGAAACCAAGATGTTGTCACAGACTTTGTGTGTTTGCTCCGGGTTTTCTGGAATAAGATCTGAACTAACAGTGACAAGTGGAGCTATAAATCAAATGCTGCAAACACTCGAAGTTCATGTCAGAGTCGTTCTTTCTTCTCGTGTAAATCGAAATTTCGACACGTTTCAGCTGGACTCTCTCCATTTTTCTCTGTCGCATACATTTTCTTTCTTTTCTCTAAAGATTCTTCTTTTTCGTACTATCAAGAATTATATCATCCTTTACCGCAAATATTTCTAAGTAATGTATACCAAAACCAAGGTGATTTTCTTTTGCGTATTACTCCGATCAGTTTTCTTTCCTGTCCTGTTTTCGTCTGTATTTATTCTTTTCTTATCCTATCAGTCAATTCAACTTATTTCTTTGTCCACGAAAACGTTTCAAGATTCTTTCACGCGATTTTTCTTTCTTTTTGACTTTCCAATGTTCCGCCGCTCTCATAAAACCACGTTCCAAAAAAAAATAAAAATAAAAATCACTTTCTTAGCTCCACCGGAGTACCTTTTGCCAATCTACAGCGAACTGATAGCAGAAACTGAAATACAGTGGCTAATCGTGGGAGTCATCTTGTTTCGTTATGAATCCTGGACTAGACACGGCTAATTTGCATTCGTGAATTATTCTTTTGTGTTGCTGTTTTATTGTTTTGAGTTTCCGGTCGGTAGTAGTTGTAACATCCTAACCAAGAGAAACGTGTTTCAGGGGACGTCTGGACCAGGATTTGGTAACGACAGCAGCCACATCTACAAATGAGCAGCCAGCTGACCAGGGCCACACGTCGTGGGTGAGTCACTCATACTACTGTTTGACACGAAGTCTTGCTGACTGAAACCAGTCGCTCAGGCAATGACAGCGAATACGAAGATGTGAGGTAACACACTGAGAAACAGGCTGTTGAGCTGGGAGCGTAGGTGGCCGTCATCCATCTCTAAGACAGGCCCAGGTGGCGCGGCGAAGTAATGCAAAGGTTAGAGGAGCGGGAGCACCCCAAGAAAACACACTGGCCAACATCAGCGTCTGCTACGTTACCCAAACGCAAAAATCCGGGTGTGACTCCATAGCGAGTCGAACCCAGCTCGCAATAATGGGAGGCAGGTAAACTATCCACGCCTACACCGCGGCCCCATCGCTCTGGCACAGAATATCAGACTATAACAGGACTAGTTGGCCAGTATTTCTTTATAACTTAGGTATCAACACATTAAAATAGGTATCTATAAAGCCGGCTAGGAAAATTTCTAGCGAAACACTCCGAGCCCGGTAGAGAAAATATTTGTATAACAAAACAGAAAGCATTACATTGAAAAAATCTTACATTTTAAAGCGTATAATCATGTGTTGGAAACATAGTATTTTGGTATGTATTTGTAATTTTATTTGTTTCGCTACAAATTAGTCAAAGATTTCTACACAACAGAAACTAATTCTATTCCAAATGTAGGAGGTTAGTAGTTTTGTATTGGTTAACCTTGCCTCTTAATTCTCACAAATTAAGTTCCTGTAACATATGTATAATTTTCCATTTTTAATATTTCATTATTTTTTTATTTCTCTGAGCTAATTTTGTTAACTGCATAACATTTTATTCTTTTTTTCAATGAGCTTATTTTTCTTTGGAATACATTCTTAAGCAGTTTTATTGAGAAAGTGTAGTCATTCTTGTGATTATCTTTGGCGCTTGTCTAAAGAATTTAGATTTCTAACGTTGTTAATATAATTCTGACTGTCGAAGCAATAGCCCACCGTAATTAAGGGTTCCGAGATATTAATCTGGCAAGGCTACGTAAAATAATGAATAGGTATCACGTTTACGAGAGGCGAGATCCGAAGAAGCCCTAAAGCGCACATTTTATTAGCGCATTTTAGTGCAATTGCTGCAAAACCGTGACGACATGCTCGATTTGCTGCCCTTTGGGACGTCGAAACGTAAGGATTGGCCTGTTTCTTCATGTAAACTGCGTGATATTCAGCCTTGAATTTGTACCGCCTAATCAGTTCAGAGCAGACGAGCTTTCACTTAATTAAAACTTTTAATATGCTCTTCATTTCTGCTTTTAGAAAAGTAACTAGAGGATTCATGTGTAATAAGAGTCTAAAACTCCTAAATATTGAATTTCAGCCAGGGCATGTTTAACTCCAAAGTTCGAGCCAACATTTTGACTTTGAAATCAGCAGATACTTTTGCTCTTTGCTGTCTTCCTTGTTAAAGTTACGTAATACGATTATTGGTTACCTGTTATGTTAAACATTACACTAATTAAAATTTGTGGTAGATTTTGGCTTACTAGACGCCAGAGGTGAATAGGAAACTGTTCGATAAATGGGGCAGCACCGTCATGAGTACAATTTCTTGCAAAATGAAATGCAGGAGCTGTCCACAACCTTTGCTTACATTAAAAACTGTTATTATAACCTCTATTTCTATAGTTTCCGTAGTGGAATGGAAGTATTTTATTTTTAAAAGTCTTATGTTAATTTTTTTATGTTCTTTGCTATTTTTAAACGTGTTGTGTATTCTATTATGTATTCAGCGTTTATTCATTTTTGTAAAATGTCAGTCTTTTGAAAAAGGTCTTACTGAGATAGGTATTTATGTTTCCGCCGAAGACGAGTTATCAGGCTCGTTCCGTCGACTTGGAATCAGGATATTAATTCGTCATACTCAAGTGAAGCCGTATTAATTATAATTTTTTTTTAGGTATTCAGACACCGACAATAGCGACTCGGTTCTTTCAAACACACAAATATTATTCAACTTAACATCCGTACAATATTTGAACCACAAGATATAGTTTGTGCTTTGTTTTACTTCTCTAACATTTCTACTTGAAAAAAACAATCAAGCCATACTTATCTTCCAAATCTAAGCACAGACAAAATATTCACACGTCACTTATATAGGCATTCATAGTAGGGTGCGCTCAACAAAAGATTTTAAGTAACCTTTTCACCTCAGCGTTGAAGTCATCAACCGTTAAACGTCGCCCATATCTATCACTATCACTGTGAGTTAAAAAAAATATCTCGAAAAATATCTGACGTGAATACGTATCTAAAATCAGACCGACACACGAGGTACCAGGACGGAAACTGCGATGTAATGTTTGCAAGGTGATCGTGGTTTTAATGATTAACGACTGAGATCAATGGAGTCATGTTAGATTGGGTATACGACTACGCAGCGAGCATCGCA
>NQII01014845.1:0-17047 GCA_002778355.1 Clitarchus hookeri | reverse complement strand
CATTAGTCTTGTAACTCAAAGAGTTCGTAAACTTTAAAATAATCCTAAGAGTTTCTTTGCAATGTATCAAACTGCGGCGTACATGTTAGTCTAAGTAGTAGTTAAATATTAATTATTGTTCTGGTTATCCTGCTACAAACGTGTTCCATATCGCAGAAAAAACGTATTTTCATTTTAGTATTTTCATTTAGTAGCTGATTGGTAAGGCCTACATGCATAAAGTAACGGTTTGTAAAATGGTCAAAATGTTCTCAAGATGTGCTGGATGCTTATATTATTTCCTGGGGACGATACTGCCGTTGAAGTATTCGTTATTTCATCTTGTTTCCTCTAACAAAATGGGAAAGGTAACGTGCATAAATTTGGCCATTGACATCCAATATTTATCTCCAAAAATTCCTGAGAGTCCCATATTTCACTCAACAAGCCTGAAAGTTTCTAACCTTGGAGGCGTGAAAGAGGGTGAAAAAAGACTGGCATAAAAAATCTCCCGTCAACATAAATAAAATTTATGTATTTGTATACGTAGTAACGCGCAGGAAGGTTTTTTCAGTGTGTGAACTTCTCTGTGTTTGCAAATTTATGTAAAAGTAGATCTCGATTATCAGCTAAATTCTATACGGTCCGAGAGAGCAGAGAGGAATAACAAATTCCCTGAAGCAGTATTTCTCCGAGATATATTGTAAATACAGAATACTACAAAGTCGCATTTCCTGATCAAACAAACATAAAGTACCTTCTGTGGCCAAAAAAATTAAAGAAAACAGACGAAAAAAAACACCTACGTTTGTTCTCTTACTTCGCAAATCATAAATTAAAAATTATTTTATTTTCTTTCAGTTTATCGAATGTCACAAATTAATGTTTACTCTCTTTGTACATTAATAACAGAGAAACAATTAAAAGCAATATGATGAGACTGTGTGTATTTGAAGCGCGTGTAGCCATTCTGCTGTCACCAGTTCTGTTTGCAGCCACGAACGGCAGAACCACAATTGTAGACGAAGTGGCGGAGGTGACAAGGTTTTCTTCGGAGCAACGTAAGTGTATTTTAAAGTGTCGATGGAATTGCGAGAACATGATTGAGGTGCAGAGGCGACGGAGGGCAGAATTCGGTACTGCGTTACCATCACGTGTAACAAAGGCACGATTGCGTGACACATTTGAGAGGGACGGAACTGTGTGTGATGTGAAGAAAAGACGGCGCGGCAGGCAAAGAACGACAACGGAGGAAGGAAGTGTGGGGGCTGTGTTGCACACGTTCACACGTTCCCCCAGGAGGTCGAAGTCCGTACGGCAAGCTGCACCTGAGTCAGGTGTCAGTAAATCAAGTATCCACAGCATTTTAACACTTTGAGGACTACGCCCGGGTGTAGCTTGTGAAACACCATATTCATATATTTTTGTTGTTTCTGAACAAAACTCGTACGGATGTAGATTATTTGTTCCACCTGTACGTAACCAAAGCCTACAGGAACATTTTGGCCCAGCAATAATGATTTTCCGGACCAAAAAACAATACTTTCTTATACCGACTCAAAAGCACACGTTTGACTGTAAATCCTTTCACTCTGTAAAGGACACTTGATTTGGGAAAAAATCAACTTGACATCCCATTGGCCGACGACAAGCCAATTAGGAACGTTGTTGCGTACAGTAGACGTGCCCGACGTCGTGAGCCAGTAGGATGGCCGTGAGTGGCAAAGCACAAAAACCAATCAAACCTGAGATTCTAAAGTGATGGCGACCGGTGACTCACTTCTAACTTGTCCTGAATGCCAGCAAATGTGTGCAGGCTTCAAAGTGTTAAGTTAAATCAATGTAGGCATATTCACGCTTTACTTAACGCAATTATAGAAGAATACCCAGATAGGCATGTCGAATTTTTAAGTGGGTAGTGGACATGTGCAATGGCAACGAACGTGATTGTTTGGTCTGATGAGGAAACCTTTAAATTAATATAACTGTCAATCTCCACAACTGTGTGCATTTGGCCGATGAAAATCCACACAATATGGTAGAACAAGCAGTTAATATTTCTATTATGCAATATGTCTGCCACAGAACTAGTGGGACCATTCTTCTTTGACGATACGGTGGCAGGAGAAAGTTACCATACCACGTTGCAGAAAAACAACATTGTGCCAGCTGTTCACCACTCTACCCAGATGACAATTGCTCTTTCCATCGACACGTACGGTCGCTCCTGTATGAGACGTCTGCTGTAAGGTGGATTGGCCGACGAGGAAGTGTTGAGTATCCACCCAGATCTCCAGATTTAACGCCGTGAAATTTTCGTCTGTGGGTAACTCTAAAGAACACTGTGCACGCGAAAAAGTAGCGTATTCTGGGTGGCACGAGAGACGCGACTGTGACCGCCTGTGAACCCACCTCCATGGAAACCATTTCTATTGTATGTCGTTCTGTTCTACAGCATTACGGACGATTCCTTGCTGCTGATGACGGGCATGTTTAACATTTGAAACTGCTCAACGTTCACACACACTCGACGTCGTCTACATAGCGTCAAGCACAAGCGCTCCCGTCAGGTCGTCTCCAGTGGTTTCTGCGTTATCCCCGCTCTAAGAACGTAAACATTAATTTTGACATCCGCTTTTTTAATTACAAGAGAGCAAAACGCATGTTATATTCACTGTTAAGTTCCCACCGTTTGCCAGAGATATTACACTGAAGAGCCAAAAAAACTGGTACACCTGCCTAATATCGTGTAGGGCTCCCCGAGCACGCAGAAGTGCCGCAAGACGACGTGGCATGGACTCGAATAATAAAAGAAGGTATGCAGGAGGCAATTCACACCATGAATCCTGCAGGGCAGTCCACAAATCCAATCTGCACCAATTTGAGAAAGGGTTGCACGTCTGTCACGTTTAATGATTCTCGTCAGTCGTCGTTCGTCCCGTTCTTTCACGATCTTTTTCCGGCCGCAGCGATGTCGAAGATGTAATGTTTTGCCGGATTCCCGATATTCACGGTACACTCGTGAAATGGTCGTACGCGAAAATCCAAATGTTATCGTTACCTCGTAGGTGCTATGTCCCATTTCTCGTGCGCCGACTATAACACCACGTTCAAACTTACTTAAATCTTGATAACCTGCCATTGTAGCTGCAGTAACCGATCTAGCTGCCGACCGCATCGCGTTACTCTGATTGGTTCCATACCTCTGTTATTTGCATACGCAAGCGTATACCATTTTTTTTGGCTCTTCAGTGTATTTTTTTAATACTCTTTGTCCGGTTTATATTTCTCTCCGTAGAGTGTGCCGGTTTTTTTTTGTGCGCCTGCGGACAACTTCATGGAAACAGCACTGTTTACCTGCGCGTTAATATCCCTGTTTGTCAAAATATAATAATATTTTAGGATTTAAAGTTTTCATACCCCAGGCAAGTTTTCAATCATTTTGGCATCAAACTGTCTTGAATGCAGCGTTTTGTAGCTCGACTGTAACCAAATATTAACCTCACGAGAATACTCGGTCGTTTAAGTTGTCCCGAGTAATAAATTGCGGAGAATCAAAATCACGGCTGTTAAAATTACACTGAAATATACAGCTTTCAACGAAATGGAAATGTTTCTCGGTCGGGCAATTCTGCAGCCAAAATAAAAGTAATAGTTTAAATCAATTTATGAAAGTCAATTTACTGACTAGAGGGTTTTTACAATTTGAGATTCATTTTAGCAACAAGTGTCGCGTCGTCTGGGGTCAGGCGTCTGAAGAATACGCTTTGTCTAAAATTTCATGATCTCAAAGTTTATGCATGGATTAAATTTTTTTTTTTAGTTTCAAAAGCATTAGTGGGTTGCAGGTAACTATTTAGCATAATTAAAATGGCAAATGAGCGAAATGTTTTGCGAAAACTCGAGTAATACATAGTAATGCTTGCCAGTTACTTCTAGTGCAATTCATATTACGTGAACAAATGTGGAGTTGTATCCACTCGACAACACTCAAACATTTCCGGTAATCGAGTCATGAGTTGTACGACTTACTCTGCTATTTAAGCCAGACTGGCAGCTATCGTTTGGAAGGTACCCGTTGCGGATCGTTGTGCACATCATCAGCAAGGGGGCATTTAGATATTTTAGGTCGAGTACGACCGGAATCCACGTTTACTAAGAGTTATGATTCTTCTTTCGGATTTATTTTCAATGTTTAGCACTTTTCCGGCACCCAAATTACCACCAGGTCCTTCTCCCACACGGGGGCCGCGGTGGCTGAGTAGTTAGACTGCTCGCCTCCCACCTAGGCGAACCGGGTTCAATACCCGACCGGGCCACTCCCGGATTTTCACAAGTGGGAATCGTGCTGGACAATGCCGCTGGCTGGCGGGTTTTATCGGGGATCTCCCGTTTCTTGCTTTCTGGCGCTGCTCCATTCTCACATAATTTAACCCTCACCGGTTCTCAAGACCTCGTTGTTAAGAGCCTCCCAAATCACTCAACTCAACTTTTCCCTCATGGCCCAATGAACGGAAACGCCACAGAAGCCGACCCGAAGCAACCAAACCACACAGCCACATTGCTCCATTTAAGTTCCTAGACTGAACTTAAGTACACTGCTCAATGATTTATAAAGTACCAGAACTTGCTGTTTGCCTACTAATCTGCACTACATTCCAGTTCTGCACTTCTTGACATTCGAATTAGTTTGCTTTCACTATGTGAATGAAAATGTATTTGAAAATATTTATCTGTATCTTTAAGTAACGGACAAATGATAACTGCGTGTGTAGAAAATGTATATACTGGGAATTATTCCCTTAATTCCTCCCATTATCTACGATGCGTTTCACAACTATCAACTAAAATAGGTTAAGTCATAAAAAAGAATGGAACAAGTTCTTACATTTGTACCGTGTTTCATAATGTTCTACGAAGAACATTATGAAACATGGTGCACATTATCGCACAAATAAAAAACGAGACGTAGCAATGATAAAATTTCATGTCATTTTTATGCTAGTTCCATAATTTACCGTTGATAAACATTCGGTTACTGTATAGGCGATTCGTGCAATGTGCTACTTACGTGGCCATCCTACCCCATTCAACTCGATTCAATAAAAAACTAAATTTCCAAACACTATAATTAATTTTTTATTTGTTGTGCAATTAGGTCACAGTTAGAGACCCGAAAATTTCGCAGATTCATTCGGCAACAAGCTACACTGTAAGCATTTATTTTAGTAAACTTCCAAAACTGTAATGGAAGTTTTTAACCTATTGTTATGAGCCTTACTCACTCATAACACTCTTAGGATAGTTTAAGGCTAGGGAAAACAGGGCAAGCTCAGATATTTAAAGGATTGTAGAAATCATTAATAAAGTCTTTACTTGATCAGTAGTTGGTAGAGTATACAATGATATTAAAAAAAAAGTCCAACGGAAGTGAGAGGGAAGGACTCAAGGAAGGTTATTAAGAAGGAAGATCACATTTACAGAGAGGAACTCACCCTAGCCTCGCACCCGGACGCTGTCCCCAGGAACCGCTGGAGTCACGTCTGAAGTTCGAAGGAGACGACGACCCCTCTCGGCCGTAGACGCCTATATCACACTTCTCGCCTCACCACGTGACTATTGACGTACTGTGATTTGATTGGTTCCCCTTGTGCGTTGGCGGCAGGCTCCTCCGGGTTGACTGCTTTTCTTACATCAAATGCTTTTAGATCAGCACTTCTGCGACCTCTTTGCGCAATTGTTCTATCGTTGCTAAAATCGGTTCCGGCTTGGTGTTGATGAACTCCGTGGCGTCTTTCTTAGGTCCTGCTTAGTTAGGAATTTCACAACGGGACCCAACCGTAACACTATACATTGAATGGAAATACTACTATATATCAGCCGCAAATATAGAAATTTCTAGCACCATTAAAAGACATAATTGGTGATTTACCTATGCAGTTGACTGTTTACTGAGAAAATGTAGGAATGCTACCATGTATGTATAGGAAAAAACTTTACCACCCGCTCTTTCTCACTGTGTGTATACACTGGTGTGGTATATTTGCGAACAATTTCTTAGAGTGTAGACTCCACAATGCTATGTGCTTTCGAGCATCAGTTAGTAGTTCATTGGCTGTTGCTCGAGCTTAGCCCCAGACCAGGTAGCACGGCATTCGGTTCTTATTTTCCTTACAGGTTCGTTATTTTTTGACAGTTGTTGGAGGCGTGTCTAACAAACGATGGTCCAATGGAAGCATAAACACATATGCACACGTGAAAGCAGTTTAGCTAGTTCTCAGATGAATCCGCGAAATTTCTGGGTAACAAGTCACAAATTATTTTGCACATAATACCAGATACATTATAAAAGAATGAACCAATCATACACGATATAGTAAAAAGTGAAGGGGTTTCTCACAAAGGAAGCAGCTAATGAACGAATAATTGCAGAGCTGCACAACACTCAATTCGCTAATTTTTTTCCCCAGTCTATTACGTAGAGTGTACTGTGAATGAAAAGGGGACGACAAATAGCGGGCTTCGCTGAAATGGTGAGCTGGGGATACAGTTGATTAAATTACCGCACGTGAATTTCGTTCCCGAACGGAATGCATCGCACAGGGACGATAGCCGATGCACGTGTGGAAGCGGGCGCGCTTTTCAGTGTCAATAAACTGGAGTTCCAATTCGTGCCTGGGCAGACGTGACGTGTTGAAATGTACTTGAACCACCTCTTCCATTTCCCTGAGAGTACCCTGGCTGCTATAGGCTTCTCAAGCTAAATTAAACACTTTGGAAATCAACTTTCGAAAAAAAAAATTACTTCTCGTTAACTGTATATATGCGTCCATACATACTTACGTGCAGGATCCTAGTTAAGTTGGCGGGAATTAAGTAAAATCGTTCAAATACTTGACGTTGTATTGCGGGTGTATTAGAGTATGAATTTGCATATTAGTAACACATTTAGGTTTCTATAATTTAACATTTTGACTAGACTGACGCACGAATTTAGTCACCAGACCTATGACAGTATACATTGTATACATTGCGGAGGGATATCAAATGAGAAGAGAAGTATATATTAAGCAGGGCTTTCATAAGTGATCAGTTTACCATGAACAGCGCATAACGACAGACAGTGGCATGTCGGGTACGTCGCACATTTTCACCCAAAAGTTTAAGGCGCAACAGTCATCGCCATGCTGTATTTATGGGATGTGCTTCGCAGCCCATTTGGTTTCATGCTCTACGGTTCGACAAAGCAAACAGCATGTCATTTTTTCATTTTTTAAAACCAGTTATCGCTTGACTGCTGTTGTCAGCAACATTTGCATAATCGCCTTCAAGAAATAATCTCTTTGGCGGTGTTCCTTTACCTGCACTAATGCAGTTGTTAGAAAATCCGTGCAATGTCATGTCGTTATTAAATAAGTTCTCGAGAGCACAAGGCAACGGAACAACAACCGTGCGCCTATTTCGCCATTGATTGACAATAAGGATGGAGACTGCATACATGCCATGTAAACAAACTCCCCTCAACTTAACCTTACTTAACGTATTTAAATATTTTAATGTACGTTGTGTAGGTAACGTATTTCAATCAAGCTAAAAACAACACAAACACGTCCATCGTCTAGACACACTCCTGCACTAATTAATGACAACCTTAAGAATCTTTTAGCTCTTTAACCTAACTTGCTACACGTTCTCGCCAGAAATTTCCGCCAACGTGACAAAGTATTTGTGCTCCAGATCACGTGCAGTGTGCAGGGTTGGCCGGAAGTAGAATAGCATATGATGCACACAGATGCGCCTCTAAACAAGTAACGGAACTACTTTTTTGCGCACTTTGCGCATTGCAAATATAACGGAATACGACATTATTTTCTTATCGTCTGCTACCAGTTTAAATTTGACAAAGAGGGAGAAACGCAATTTTATTAATTTCCGAAAGCTGTTATTTATAATCGGTGGTGCAAACATTTCGTTAAACCAATTGTAACGAAACTGAACGCCGAGAAATGTATAAATCCAAGTTGGTGGTGACTGTTCCACCCACCATGAAGATGACGAACTCTCTCCCTACAAAAAAATGGGCTTCAAACCACTGGCGAAATATACTGGATGCTCAGTCAGTTGTGCCGTAAATTGAACACGAATCATTACCGACCCAGCCATCTCGCCACGCGACCATGTCTCCTTAACACAGAGTACTTAACAATATAGAGGCGAAGCATCAGCTTATTCCGCGAACTTCGTCCGCACACTCCAGCTAAATAGCGTCACTGTCCTGAAACATGCCACAACGTCGTTCGCCAATCAGTGCTTAGTATACTGAAATACAAACGGAGAAAAAAAATGTACTGAAATCTAAAACGCGTCGGGTGAGTCGGGAGAGTCTATTTCCGCTGCAAGAAGGGGTGTGCTTGTTCAGCAGTGACAGCGGCCGAAATCGGTTCGGCGAGAGCAGCTCCAAGCGTGAATATTACCTGTTGATAAAACGTAAGTCGCGCAGCGTGGCATTTAACAGCGCGGTAGTAGAGAGCGATGTTGCCAGTTTGATATGTATAGCGCCAGCAGTGTCACGTGGTTTCCCTCCCTCCAGCGGCAGGCGCTCGCGAGAGACCTCCCCTACGTTGCCTCCCTCAAAGCTACTCGAAGATTATTTTATAATTTGAACTTCACCATTACTTACTCAACAGCCTGTATCACAGTTAATAAGGAACATTCCGCAGCATTTAGTAGCAAATCAGACACAAGGCCCGTTATCAAAACATCGCGTAGCCAATCGGCGAATGGGTACGCCCACATCAAAGAAACCACCACATCTTTCCATCTCTGTGTAAATTTGCTCTGTGGCCTTAGCGAGACTATCACCGAAGTGAGTGAGTGAGTGAGTGACGAGATTTGGGCGGCTCTTAACAGCGAGGACTTGAGAGCCAATGAGGGTGATTGAGGTGAGTATGGAGCGGCGCCGGAATAAAATTACGGGGGAAACGGGATATCCCCGAGTAAACCAGCCGACCAGCGGCATCGTTCGGCACGAATCCCGCATGCGAGAATCCGGAAGTGACCCGGCCGGGTATTGAACCCGGTTCGCCTTGGTGGGAGACTAACACCTAAGATATCACAAAAATAAAACCCGTGTTACATAGCAGTACTAGACACAGACTAGATATGATGTGGACTGATTTGTATCTTAGGCACATGTCCATTACACTGGATCGTAATCTGCTTCCCTACCTGCCAAATATACGCGGTCAAACAGTGGCGAAAATGTTAATTTAAATTTCGTTTTTCAGTAGACACGTGCTTCCATACCAAAACTAAATGCCCAACTATGTTATATTCTAGTTTCATTAAAACTCAGACGAAGTTTATAAACATTTCAAAGTAATTTTTATGTGAAAACTATACTAACCTCAGACTACTGAAATTGGCAAAAACAGTTCAACGTTAAAACATGGAACTTGGTTGCTATTGGACTGGCATACTTACCTTGCCCCATATTATCTCTACGGTTTAAATACGTGGTAACTACAGTGAACGAAAATGTTTATTTCGCAACTGCTAGACGTGATCGACATTACTAGGATTTTCAGTGCGACGCAGAATACTGGTTGACATGTGGAGATACACCTGACCTTGAAATTTTCAACGATAATGCATGCATCGCCTGGTATAGATATAGACCGAAAAATTTAACGAATTCATTTTAGGACAAGCTAGACTTCAAACACATGTACGTTTCCTTCGTGTTTACAATTGGCTCACAGTTTATTAGGCACGCTCACGTGAACTCTAAGCCAATAACAGACATGTATGGATATAAGCACTGAAAACCGCGGCACCTGGTCTGAGGTAAAACTGGCAGCAGCCAATGAACAGAGAGCTGAGACTATAAAATACATAACGCCGCTGAGTCTAGCCTGCACGTCGTTTAAAACGCGAAATTTTCCAGTCCCTAGGTATAGAGGAGGAAAACTGATAACATGCGGAAACAAAGACTCTTCTGGCACAATTAAGAGCGTCGGATATCAATATAGTAGTTAGTTTATATTTGTATTATACACTATATATTAAACCCGTCAATTGCAGAAAAAAATACAAAATTTGTTGTAACTTTTGCATAATTTACTTGTCAGAACTTCAATTATAATTTTCTGTGACATAAACGTACAGAAATTATAATATTTACCTTGAAGGAACTGCCACTAGCTACTTCCAGACACACGCTATGTTGATAAATGTCGCTGAGCACACATTTGCCTCAGTGAACTTGCCCTGTTGGATGCTATATAAGTAGAGACCTGAAAAATTAGCGTTTTCATTTCGGGACAAGCTAGAATTCAAAACCCTGTACGTTTGTATTGCTAATGCTATTGATCCACCCGTTAAATTACACCTCCTCGACAACTCTGAGCCTATAATAAATACACAGTAAAATGCAGACCGAATCACCATCTTCCGCTAATACAACAAGCAACAAATGAACAGTGATATCTGCATGATTTTGCATACGAAACTAGAATATAGCCTACAGGTCATCGAACTCGCGAATTTTTCAGGTCTCTATGTATAAGTGAAGGCAAAAACGTTTTATCACAATACACATGGGTGCTGTTATGGTGGCTCAACGAGGAGAGTTCTGTGCGTTCGGAAGGGCATGAATTAAAAGTATCATAAATTCATGCGTTCCATCACAGATGTTATCAGTTCAGTCCCGAATTAATTTACGAGCTCAAGTGCTGCAATCGTTAACATTTTTGACGGGTGTTGTATCTATGTTGAGCCGGCTTCTCGCAACCAGTGAAAAACACACTGCGTGTTCTCTGATGTCAGTACTAACCATTCACGATTGAGAGGTGCAGAAACTTCCAGCAAATCAGATTATTCGGAAGGACGGCACTCAAAACACTGGCCGCTGGTCCCTTGTTTGTGCAGTGCCGACCATAAATACAATTAATGTGCAACATGTCCTCGATCACTGACACGATGACTGAACGGATTAAACATGCTTCTGTCTGTTTGTTGTTAGCAACGTCACTGTCAAGGGGAAACATCATGGAAGAACTGGCCCTAAGCTTCGCTCTGGTACGCCCAAGAAACTAATTGCGATCGGAGAACTCTGAATTTTATTGTGCGGAACTAATCGTCAGAGCAGCCACGTCATCAATTGCGGAAGACTGTAACTATCCTCAAGTCAATAATATTAAAGATGCGTAGTAAGGAAAATTAAATTAAAATATTATTATTTTCTGAATAGTCTACGAAAGAAGAAAATGTCGCATGCCGAAGAACCTGTATCATTGTAAACCTCACGGAAGAATAAATGATTGACGACCCAAGAAGAAACGGAAATATAATTTGTTATAATACTTGCATTTCGGAATTGGAAAACGTCTTAACCTGATAATAAACGATGATGAACTAAATGCAAAATATTCGCAGAATTTTCCCATGAAACTTGAGCGTACGGGTCTACATAAGCACATGCACGGAATTGAATTATTGAATTAATTCACTTCGGAATGAAATGACATTGATTTGTGATCAAATAATTCAAGCCTAGTGATTTATTAAACAAATTTTGCTGCTTGGATGTCATACGAGTAAAAGTAATATATTACATATATTATTTGACTAAGAGGAATAAACGGGAATAAATAATTTACCTCTATACATAATAACAAGTGTCGTCACTCACTGACTTATCAACGTACATCCCAACCTCTGGACTTATAAAGATGAAATTTAAGTGATAGTTTCCCTTTGGGCGCAGGTAACCGGTTAACGGGTGAAAAGAGTAAAATGTGTTATCACAGATTAACCAGTATCTCTTAAAACCATTGTGATATCGCGGTATATCAGAATATTACATATTCAATTACTGAAAATTTATTGCTGAATATTTTCAAGATTCAACATTTAACATTGAAAAGAGTGAAACTGTTTTTTACGGATTCCTCAACAACTCTCAACCCCATGCGTTTGTTGCTTCAAAATACAATCTTTACAAATGCCTAAAAGTAAATTAAATATTCGAGCTAGAGCATTTAAACTTCTATAAGAGGTTGTATAGCTGCAAGCAAGATCGTAGTTAATGTCTTATTGTTCCACACTAATTCGATTACAAATTCAAATTTCGCCGTAGGCCTACGCATCTGCGGGAAAAAATTGAATAATTTCAGTTAGACACACAATTCCTAGCGGGTAGATTCAGAGGGGAAAATATCTTTCTACACTTTCAGTCGGTCGAACGCAAAAATTTAAATTCTGGGCTGGCGAAGCCACGGATACAGCTAGTAACATTATAAAGTTGTTCAAATAGGATATGGGAGTAACTGTGATGAAACACATTATTCAATAACGTATATTAAACTATTATTTGTGTAAGCAAGTTCACAGTTTATAAAATATATCTGAAACAGAAGTATGGAAAAAACTGGGAAGAGAAGATGACGTGTGTCTCAACTCCAAGAAGTCTTGCTAACCCTAAGAAAAAATTTCAGTTTTAGTGCAGCAATGTTTAATTTCTCCACAGTAATTGCCGAATATTAGTTAATTATGTGATCGTGGATTGCGCAAAATGTTTTGCAGGACGGTATATTATGGTTAGGGGCAGTGATATTTCGCGAAAATATTTCAAGACAAGATACAGTCCAAAGCACTGTAGGTTCGACCAGCTTCTTTGATTGGGTTAAACATGTTCTGGTTCATGTTAACCGTTTGCACACGAATCACGAAGGTTCAGTGTCGGAGTTACTTAGTCCTGAGTGGCTTGGTCATAGACGGACACGGCACCAGCAGCCAATGGAGGTATAACAACAGCTGAGGTGTGTATATAGTATTAAAATCTACTGTGTGCTCCGATTTTTACGTGAAAAGTCACTGGCCCTAATTATGGTTCATTAATTTGGCCAGCGATTTCAAAATGTGTGTCGTAATTACGTACAAAAAATTGATTTATTTTTGTCAATACCATGGGGATGCGTGAAAAGTTGAGGTACGATTATCTCATTTTTCGAATCGATCATCTCAGGAAAGTACATGAAACCGGAAACAAAATTCGAATCTTATAAGTTGGGACACCTGAATTTCGTAAAAAGATTTCACGACCAGTTGTATTTCATAACACTTTAGCTAAAATCACCATTCTTGATTGGCTGATCTAGGTGTTACGCGTCTAAAGAGTGTGCTCGCGAATTACAGACGTATAGGATCGGAGTTACCTCATTCTGGTTGGCCGGTCAAGTAATAAAATGTCTTCTCATAGAAACTCGTGGCCAATAAGCAAATGAAAACTGCTGGCACGCCGGTAGGCTATTGAAATATAGCGTGTACATAAATATTTTCGCGAAATTCGGGTGTCCCTACTTATAAGAGAAGCGGCCTCTAAAAGGGCTCGAGCAAGGGCGAATATTTTCAGGTTTGCGGTTAAGTAAACACATCTGAAACCAATATTCGAAAGAAAAAAAAATTCCTGCCCTAGGTGTGTGTATTTTAAGGGGCATACTAACAACCGACATGCTTTCAGTAACGTCAGTGTGTGAAGAGATATAGGCGGCTCTTAACAGTGAGGTCTTGAGAGCCGATGAGGGTGATTGAGGTGAGTATAGAGCAGCGCCGGAATTAAGGGGCGGGGGAAACGGGAGATCCTCGAGAAAACCCGCCGACCAGCGGCATCGTCTAGCACGATTCCCACATGCGAAAATCCGGGAGTGAACCGGTCGGCGATTGAGCCCGGTTCGCCTTGGTGAGAGGTGAGCAGACTAACCGCTCAGCCACCGCGGCCCCTTCAGTAAAGTTGGCAGCCTGTATGGAAAGTTGTTAAATTTCTAAACGCCGTAATAAAATCGTACCTTTCAAATTTGTACACTAAATGTATTTAAATTAGTTTATATTTGTTTTATTCGCTTAATAAAAGTAAGCATTATCACAATAGTAACATAGTTAAGAAATTAACAATTTCACAGTTTCAGTTCATAGACGGATGTATAAAGTAACCGGATCCATAGTAACTATCTCTTTACATTTGGTGGAAAAATATAAAATGAACAAATAAATAGATAGCGAGCAGGGCTCTTAAAAGTGCTCCACCGTGAAGAACATAGACAAAATTTAAACCAATAAAGTTGCAGTGTCACCGTTTAAAGTTCCATAGTTACATAACAGAACACGGTAAAGTTAGCAATTTTAAAAGCCCTGCTTAAGATTTGCTTGTATGAAGGTTGTGTATTCTTCCACCATATGCAAACATACCATTGCCATGGGCCTCGTTACTTTATTGATGGAAGTCAAGTGAAACTGTAAAATTATTATAAATTATATAATAAACAAATTTGATAATTTGTACTTTTATAAGTGTTACAAAAAAATATAAATCAAACGAAAAAATTCCAGTATTCAAAAACTTTTACCCAACACTTTAAATTAAAAATTAAGAATTGGAACTACTTTCAGTCCCACTTTACTAACTTTACTGGGCGCATGCCGGTCAGTGTGTCCGTTAAAACATATGCAGGTAGAAGCAGTGAAATGTTTCAAAGTTTGTTTTCAGAAGTGCTCGGTTCACTGTGAACAGCGTACAATTAAGAATACAGAGGTGAAACAGCCGTTAATGTTGCGAACTCCAGCTGCACACGCCAGCAAAATGGCGTCAGTGGCCAGCAAATTGTTGTAACGCCGTTCGTGTATCAGCAACTGGTAACCTACTCGCCAGCCGGAAGCGCAGCGTACAGTAGCCAATCAGACTACAGGCCTGTTCGCGGAGGCTCGCGCAGCCAATAGAGAATGGGTATGCCGACATCAAAGGAACCACCACTCTTGGTGTTTACCTACTCCGTGGTTACAGTCAGCACGAATGGAAACCAGGCTTTGCGTGTAGCGGCGATGGGGTTACTTGATGCACGTGGCAGGGTCGCCCTTACGGCTCCCTTTACTAATCTGCCCGAGAAGCGGATAAAAGCGGACGGGTCGGCTGCTCAAGTCTTAAGCATGATCCACGAGGTGCGCAGGTAGGTCGTCCACAGGAGCGCGTGCCCCAGGTCTCCAGGCAGGAGAGTGTGAGTGAGCACAGGGGGTGAGAGAGACTGATGACAAGGGCCGCCGCCCCTCCTGAGGCCATACGTCACCCTTATTGCCGCGGATTATGCGGGGCGGTCTCTCGGCGGCAGCGCGAGTGCTGCTGAGCTCGCCGATCAGTCAGTGTCGCCAGCACAGCCGGGGAAATGGGCCTGTCCTGGATGTCTGCCAGCAAACTCGGCGACGGCGAAGAACGACCCTAAAAGAACGATTCTCCTTGTTTTAACTAGACACGCGTGTAGGCTGTTGGCGATTAATTAGGCACTTCTGAAATCGACGTTTGAAATTTGTCACTGCCTACCTGCATGTATTCTAACGGGCGCGCCGAAATGGCATGCGCCCTGTAAAGTTGGTAATGACGGGCGGAAAGTAGTTTCATGTCTTAACGTTGATGTTAAAACGTTAGGTAAGCAGCGTAAGAATCTGGACACTTGTAAAATATTCGCCTTTGAAACAATTCCACAGTTTTAGTTAACCGACTCATGAATGAAGTGATCAGGTCCACGGAAATGTTGATTTTTCGTATGGTAGAAGAATACTCGAAGCGTATACAAGCAGATCTTAAGCAGTGCTTTCAAAAGTACTCATTTTATCGTGAACAGACTGTACACGCTGATTATCAAAAGCAATGACAAAACCTGAAAGACGCTGAGAGATTGTGGGTTAACAGTCACTGATAAATCCGAGGTCCGATGTTTTTCTACGAGCAAAAACCGTCGAGGATAAAAGTGAAATATATGTAAGTAATGCATGGTGAAGAACTGTTCTTAGAACCTTGAGCGAGTCTGCCTAAGGCGACATTGGCAGACACAACCTCGCAAGATCTTTGCATTAAGTTGTGTGTTAAGAAATAGACTACTCATGTCTATCCATGCGATTTCGAAATTTTTCTTCCTTTCTTTCTCCCAACCCAAATTTTGACAGTTTCGTGTGAGGCTGCATCAACATAAGGAATGCACTGTCTTTATGGGTCCTCTTTCTTCGTGCAGACACTAATAGCCATAAAGTTAAGTTTTTCCGGTACGTAGCATTAAATAATACTTAGCATACTTCGTTTAATGTACTTCGTGATTAAATTAAGATAATCTTTTCTGGCCAAACTTTTAAGTTAATAGATGTACGTATTCGAAAACATTTCTAAATTTACCGAATAGTTATTCTAATAATTCGATCACCTGATCCAATGAAAGAAAAAGTAGTCACTGCCAGAAATAACAAATAACATGCGCGATGAATACGCTGGTCGATTTTCCAAGCTGTAAGGGCGGAGATAAAACGATCGTGTCGGATTTCTGTGTCATTTATACAACATTTCACACATAAAATTCTCACTCTGCTTGAATTGTTAATGCCTCTCGACATCCCTGTGTAACCATCTTGCAATTCATATTCGGAGTCTTTTAATTTCCTTCTACAAATACTCGACTCCCATTGAGGACTGTTAGGTTGGTCGTGCCGCCACCCTCGTGCCAGTCTCGTAACTGTCTCGAGTAGTCCTTTCCAAGAGCTCTAGCTCCAGACAGTATATCCATCAGTGTCGTAGCACGGAACCCAGAATTCGCAACACGCACAACAACGCGCTAATCCGCGAAGAAAAAGGCAGACATGTCAGCCCCAGCAGGCGAAGAGAAACAGTTACGAAGTTCACGCAAGTTAGAAAGGGTTTCACGACTGCTCCTGGAACTGACCTTTCAACAAACGCTTCAGCCATTTACACTGAAGCCATTCCAAAAGAAGATTAGTCCAAGTGAACGTTCCAGTTCTTCGCCAATAACACGTAATACTTCACCGCCCTCTGCGTGCTAGAAATGCTGTGATTCGTTCACTGATACCTGCAAATGTAGAAGACCATTTATATGACGCGACTAGTTCTTTCAGACCCAGTTTAATGTGTGGTTTCAGGTATCGCAAACAATAAATTGTTTTTTTTTACGCGTTGTACTTAGGTCAACGTGGCATTTGTTTAATTATCACAATCAATGAGCTGTAGGTAGGCTTC
>NQII01014844.1:2983-16928 GCA_002778355.1 Clitarchus hookeri | reverse complement strand
TGATATTTATCAGTTAACCATTTTTGTTGACTGGTTTTGTAGCTATTTACCTATACACTATAACAGTATATTATTTAAAAAAAAATAATTAATTATTGTTTTTGTCTCAGACCGGAAGAGAATGTCCATAGTCGTGCAGGATGACCAGGGTGACATTTGGTTGTACTGCAAAGGAGCAGAAGCTGCCATCATACCTCTTACGGAAGATGGTCCTGTAGATAAAACGCTGCATCACGTTGGAGAATTTGCTCTGGTAATCCTTGGGCTTCCTTCAGTGACAAAGCATTGTTATAGAATTTGTTTGAAATGCTATATGCAGTGCATTTTTTCATTCATGATACGTTCAGAATGCTTTCTGGTATTCTGAACAAAGCATGTATGCATAAATGAATAAATTGTTAACTAACCCACAGTTCATAAAAAATAAAATTATCATTAAAATAACACAAAAAATTTAAGGTCTAATAACGCATAATTTTAGTAATAAACTTTCAATTTATGAGTCTTCCATAATAAAACCACTAACACCAAAATGTGGTATTTTTAAAAACAAAATTTTCTTCAAAATAACACAAAATCTTGCCTTTATTTATCCAATATTGTATCAATTGTTAAATCTTTTGGTCCTGCCACATAAGATTTCATGCAACAATCGTTGGTAGATGAAGTATTAAATAAACTTTACACAAGCCATTATTATGTAGAAAAAGCTTGAACTATTTAACAAAGAAAAAATTCAGTGATAAAATATTGTATAGACAGGCTGTATTTTCGTCTGCCAACATGTAAATCCTGTCAAGTTTTAGTTATGTAGAAATAACAAACTGACAGACTCAAAATGTTATTTTAAACTACATCTACTCACCTCAGCATACAATGTTGCCACCTATTATGCACGTACATGCATGCATGCATGTGCACATATAATATTTATGGATGACACAATCAAAATAAATTTTTCAACACACACTCTGAAGTCCCATTGTATCACTTTTATTTTTTTGCCACTACGAAGTTACCTAAAATGGTTTTTGTCACAGTGTCTCGCAAAACATACCTTTACAACAGGCTTGTGTACATAGAGGTAACTAGACATCTTTAATCACACAAACTGCATGTCTGAAAAATTCATCAACAAAAAAACTTATTTTCAGGTATGGTAAAAACTTGGCCAGAAAAAGTTTTTTTCTTTATCGACAGCCATGCTATAGACTAGCTTATATTAAAAATGGTTCCATATTTCTGTGATATCTACTTTCTGTTCAATGTTACAACAACACCTACACCTTATTTCCTCCTGAAATACATACATTTCCTCGTGAAAAATATTACTCTGTGATGTTAATATTCTTTATTTAGGCAAACTGAGGTAAAATATTTTGCAATGTATTATTTACAGTAATATGACTTTTAGAAATTCCAATTTTTATTGTTTTTATTAGTTAAAATTTATTCACAGATAATGTACAGCTCTAATTATACCCAACATGAAGTTTAATGAGTATGTAATCATATTTTATTGATGTACATGTCAGTTCCTCATCTACTGAAATCCTGTATGTATGGAAATTTTTGATAGTCCTCTGAAAAACTGTAGATAGAGAATCCACTGTATATGCAACAGGGTTTGCACCTGTGTTTTCAGACCTGATGGCAGTGGTACCATACAGTGCCCATGTTAGGGAATTTTGGTGGTGTGATGCAATATGCTGCCTGTGGTAGCCATTGGAAATTAGGAGTGGAGGTGATGTGTGGTGGTGTTAGCTGAGAGTGTCCGCAGACACCCGACAGATGTAAATTATCTGTCGTGAAGGGCAGATTTGAGATGGAGATCGCCATGTTTATTAATGACTAACTCGGTGGATACAGCGATGCTGTTGTCATAGGTGCGTGAAAACTGCATAACAGTCAATAAATCTCGGCGGAAAGTTTTTGAATTGTTTGATTTGTTTTTGTAATGGCACCTTTGTTTAAGAACATATTTCTCGTGGCTTATTGACTCGGTCAACCGAGCTGATGCTTCAATTGTCGCAAGTAGACGATGACTGCAATGTCACAGCACAGAGCTATGCTTTTATGCCATTTAAGATTTAGTTACCGAAATAACTTGGCTATACACTTTAAGGGATTGATCATATCACACATCTCATAGATTGTAATAGATGTGTTTGCAGATGAACAAATTAGAAAAAAAATGTAGTAATATACCAAACATGTACTTAATTTTTATCTCCAATGTGTTGCATGGCTATTGTAAATCTGTTTTTCATAAAGTTGTTCTGATTTACCAGTGTCACAGTGTTTAGTATGTTCATGTTGGGTCTGCTGCCTTGAATATAACCTTGCCAAGGATGAGTTTCAAAAAGTTGCAGAATATTTCCACTTGTGTGTTTTTTCTCTTAAAAATGTCAATGAAAATCGACATGTGTGGTTTGAGATCGGAAGTATTCAATTTCTCTCATATGTGGAGTGATGTGGGGTAATTCTCAATTATAGGTCCCAGTGTCATATACAAGAGAAATTGATCAAATATTACAGATTGTGCACATCAATTTTGGCATCAGCACTGATTCCCGATTTTTTAGTACAACATATATAGATTTAAGTTGTGACCTTTAATATTATGCTATATCAAGCTATTTTATGTAAGGCCAGAGAGAGGTTAGTTTTATTTTAATTTGTTTTTGAAATTTGGTTATGCTAAGATGGTTTTAATTTAGGACAACAATAATTTTTTTTACATATACAGATTTTTGTTATCCAACTAAATTACAAACACAGAAATGTATTTTCATGAATCTTAGGAAAAATCTTTTACTTGATTTTATTGTGATATTTAATGGCTTGTGGCCAAAATTAGGACAGCGCTACAAATTAATTGAACAAACTGTAGCTATAGGTTGTAGTGGTTCATTTTAAATTAAAACAGTTGTTATGTTGCTTATCATCTTCATGAAATTGTAATTATATATAACTTCGTTTTATTTATAGTTTTAGAGATATTGTTTGTGGAATGGAAGATACTGTGTGCCCATTCTGAGAGAAAATATTTTCTCTTGAAATACTTATTCTTGGTAAATACTTCAGTCTGGTTCAGAGTATCTCCATTTCAGTGAAATGAGAATGCAATGTATATGAAAGTGGTGTTTCTTGATGCTCTATAAACCTAAGAGGGCTTGAAAATTTTTGAAACTTACATTGTGAATTGAACTTAAAAGAAGTAAACTAATATTTTATAAATTTTGTAACCAAAGGAATTACACTGTTGTCATTAATTTTCATTTTATATGTTTCTTTAACAAACGGTTACCATAATGATTCTAGAATATTAACAGGTCAGAATCACTCATGTGTACCGACATGTTTCCAGAGAGGACTGCGTACAATGATGGTGGCTTGCCACAGAATGAGCCACCATGATTTTGCAACGCACATGAACAACTTAAACGTGGCAAGGCAGACCTTGTCGTCGAGGAGGGAATCGCTGGTGGCAAACAGCTACGCGAAGATGGAGTCTGGTCTGACGCTGCTGGGGGCTACAGGCGTGGAGGACAAGCTGCAGGAAGGAGTTCAAGAGACTCTGGAAAGTCTTCGCGCTGCTGGCATCAAGGTTGGTTACTTTGAGCAATGGCATAGCTAGACATTTTTTGAGCAGGAGGTTACAGAGACTGAAGGGAGGGAAGCAAGGTTACACTGATGTTAGCATAGCTGACACACGTGTTAATTAGAACAAATACTTAGAAACAGTTATTTAACAATATAATAAAATGCACCATAGTTTACACTACATATTTTAATCACAATTAAAGGGAGGTTTTTTCCAGTGAAATATGTATTTTTTTGGGTTGGTTGTGATATGAAAATAAGGATGAGTATACACGTGAGTAAAACTCTTTGTTATCGTGGAGTAACTGTAGGATGCAATAGTCTGCTATTGAGCGGATGGTAGTGTGGTAACACGTTATGTTGCATTTGGAAGAACCCAAGTTTGATTCCCAACTTAGCTGTTATGATTTCTCTTTTCGAAGGTTTTACGTAGTCGTAGACATGAATGATGGTTTGTGAATACAGACCCTGGTCGATGCCTTCCTTGTAGTTTGTTCAAGCAACTAGTCCAATACCTTATGAATGTACTGTACTGTTAATGAGTCAGTAAGCCATCAATAAAAAAATAGGTAGCTGTGTCATGTCTACATGTGCAGGTGTGGATCCTTACTGGAGACAAAGTGGAAACTGCTGTCAACATATCTTACTCGTGCGGACATTTCAAGGCGGGCACGCAACAGCTGTTTCTGACCGATCACACGTCCGACAGGACGTGCCTCGCTACACTGGAGTCTCACAGGTAACACAGCTCTGAGGAGCAGTAGCTGCGAGATAAACTCATTGGTGTGTTTGTTATTCAAGATGTTGTAGCTCAGTAGGAACTTGCAGTATAGTGGCAAATGTAACACCATGCAGTAAGATCATAGTAATGGTGGGAATCCTGCCCGTGTGTTTTATATTTTTAATTTCATTACCAGGACCCCACTAGCCCCATATTTTTTAAAACTTTGTACAAATAACATGGTGTGATAATCAAAAAACAGAAAAATCTGTGCAGAGCAAGCTTACAAGGTTGGAGAACTTAGCAAGAAATTGTTTGACAAAAGGAGAAACTGCAGTGTATGCCAATTTTCGCACACGTGAAAATTTGGGCGTGGTCCCACCAGGAATCTAACCTGGTACGTCAAGATGGGAGGCGAGTGGTCTGAATTCTACGTCATTGTGGCCCCCAACAGTTGTAGGTACACTTGTACAAGTGTGATTTAGAAATAAAGTAGAGAATGATGGCTCATGTGTACCGGGCATCACGGAGAGTTGTTGTATGTGACAGGAACACGGTGCAGCAGGAGCCAATGAGGCAGCATGGCCTGGTGGTGGACGGGCAGTCTCTGAAGCTGGCGCTCAAGTTTGATTCCTCTCTGTTTCGCGAGGTGTGCATGGCCTGCACCGCTGTCGTCTGCTGCCGCATGTCGCCCATGCAGAAGTGCGAGGTGCGCAACCACCCACCCGTATTAATGGTTCCGCTTGGCTGGCTCATGAAGTGCATTACAGATGTTTGCTAGAAAACATATGACTCAAAAGTGGCTGTTTATTTTGTAGTAGTGTCTGAACACAGAAAGCATTTAAGAAATGTTTCATGCCCAAAGACAAGTTTTAAGTGCTCATGTCAACTAGGAAGGTTTATTTTTTGGGCGTGGAAAATGGCTCAAATTGGTGTTTTTTTGATTAAGTTTGGATACTAAATCTTTGATTCAAGAACCGCAGAGTTGTCTTCAGATATACATCATACTTTTAATCTTCATTACCATGCCATAAAAATATATGGTCACCATTTAGTCATTTTCAGGTGAGTTGCTGGCAGAATAACTGCAGGCCAGTTAAGTTCCTAGTGTGTAAAGGCCAGTGTTGAATGAACAATAGTTAGCCTTTTCAAGGTCTCAATTGCATAAAATAACAAGCAGGCACAATCCTTAACATCTCTACATTATGTCTGGTCCCACCAACAATTTTCCTGGTTGGAGGTTGAAGGAACTGAGTTCCAAACCAGCCCTGGGATCCATCATGGTTTCACTACCTTACGTTCCACTACAGGACAGCCGGCAGACATACTGGGCATCACTTTTATAAGCAAATTAGTAGAACTTTTTTCGAAGTGCATCTATTATGAACCAAGTGAGATGGTGCAATGATAAAATAGCTCAACTCACGTTTAGGAGAACCCGGGTTTGTTTTCCAGTCCGGCCATTCTGATTTTGGTTTTCCAGGATTTTCTGAAATCACTGCAGACGAATGCTGGGATGGTTCCTTAATACAGGCCCTGGTCAATTCCTTCCTCTTTCTTGAATGTCTTAGTGTTCCTCTACTGATGCCTTGTCATTGTTCAGGGGAGAACCCAAAAAACCTTACAAAAAAATTATAGTAAGACAATGAAGAAATTTAAAGAAAAAATCACTATTCAGAATAATGTACTAAAATATCAGCTGAATATGCCATAGAAAACCGTGATATGAATTCCAAAATGTTATCAAACAAATAATTGGAGCTAGTGCTAGTGAAAATTGTTTCTAAGCTCCACGATGTTAAATAGACAGCATCCAGTGTTGCGATATAATGTATTTGGCTGCACCAGCAGAACTGTACTATTTTTGAGGTGTGATTCATTGATCTTAATTGAAATTACAGTCGCCTCTCAATTCTTCAACCTTGGGAATAGTAACCTTCTTAAAGTAACAGAAGTTTTTTGGGGAACTGTGTACATTTTTATTAAAAAAGTAAAAATTCTGAATGAGAAAAAAAGTTTGTTGCGTTTGATTTGGTAGCTGTGCATCGCGATTCTCATTGCTCGGAGGGCAGTTCTAAAAATACACACCACCACGGTCAATATTCGACTCTTGTCAGCCCCCTCAGCCAAGGTCGCCGACATTTCCTTATGCGCATTTACCTTTGTCACGCGCCAAGATTGCACAGCCATTGTAATTTTTCTGTCTCTTGGTTACGCTACCCTCTCTTTGTGATTGTGCTGTTTTTGGATCTTTCAGTTTTGATCATTGCTTTAACATGTGCTCGGCAGGTGTTTCCATGACCTGTCAATCTGAAAGTACAAACAATAAACAAGCAATCTGCGGTTGCTCATTAGGTGCCAGGCAAGCTGTGTCTATCTGTAAGCGGGTACACAGACACCAAACCTCCACAGACTCCCTTCAGTTACGCCTGGTAAGCCACAAGACTGATGGTGCGAGGATGCCAAGCTGCTTGCCAGGCAACCGTCTGCTCCTCGACAGCCATGTAAGGGGAGCAAACTAGGGCACTCTGGCCACGTCTGATATCGCCGAAAGACAGCTGAGGCTTATCTTGTCCCTCCAAGAGGGATATTTATGTACATTTCATGTACGTTAACACCATAGCTATGGAAGTTTTATTTTGTAGGTGTCTGCCCTTTGATGTGATTAATATTTCATTTCAAAACGTGTGATTTTTGAGACAATGGTGAACAAGCGCACGTTATTTGGCGACAAAGGGGTGTTGTATATGCCTTTCCGGGATATCGTTCTATTAGGGAGATTTGTATCTAATAAAAAAAAATATATAGATTTTAATAACAAATATAAAGGGCAGAAATGCAAGTACTCGCAGTCTAGTACTTGTCAACAGGCGCACACAAAGGACGACACATTTTTCACACGGTTGTGCAATCGCGACATTTCACTGGCTAGGCCAGCTTCATCAGGCAGCGAGTTGTACACGGTCGCAGTCGCGCAACCGTGTGAAAAATGTGTATTCCTTCTTTGTGTGTACGTCTGTTGACAAGTAATTAGACTGCGAGTACTTGCATTTCTGTCCTTTATATTTTTGGTAACCTAGTGGCCTGCTTGTGACCTTAACTCGTATGACTAATTTTATTGGTGCCCTTTATGATGCCCACACAAATTACTTAATAAATCATTTATTTGATTTANTACTCGTATGACTAATTTTATTGGTGCCCTTTATGATGCCCACACAAATTACTTAATAAATCATTTATTTGATTTATTTTTTGTGTAGATAGTAACAGAAACAGCCACAAGTGATTAAAAAATGTGTATGGTAGCAAATATAGGTAGCTGTTAACACTATTTCCCTAACTATCACAATGTGATAATTGTATTTTAATATATATTTAGATTTTTAAGAGTACTAAATGATAAATAGTCATGTAGCAATAAAATGCTGTATGTAGGTTACAAAATAATTACCAATTGTATATTATTATTATAAACATATTTTTGTTGCAGTGTTTTGTTTATTGCTTTATAAGCCTGAGACATATTTCATTTTAGGTTGTACAACTGGTCAAAATGTCTGTTAACAAGCCAATCACTGCAGCCATTGGAGACGGTGCCAATGATGTTTCCATGATTCAGGAAGCTCATGTTGGCCTAGGTAAGTCCACTTTGTATGCAGGGGGATAACAGAGAAATTACTAAAATGTTTTGTCACAAGTGCTTATATTTTCTTTTTCGTAANCACTTTGTATGCAGGGGGATAACAGAGAAATTACTAAAATGTTTTGTCACAAGTGCTTATATTTTCTTTTTCGTAACAATACCAAGCATTTTGTAAAAATTTTCAATTGGTCTAAACTAGGTATAGGCTGTTAACGGTAAAGTGAGCACTTTTGAGACCCTGGTTACTTTTTCCTTTCAGCCATGTTTTATCCTTTAACCACCTTTTTAAATAAATATTGCCATGTAAGTAATAAATATAGTGTGTATATTCCACCACACTCTGAAGTTAACGTCTAACGCTATAATATAATATATTTATTAGCTATTATTCCAAATGAGAGGATTTTTAAAAGTTCTCACTTTACTGTGCATAGCCTATACATGTCTTGTAATGTGGTTCATTATATAGAAATTTATTGCTGGTATAACAATTAAACATTTTCATTTCACAACAGGAATGAACATGATTGTATAGATATATTTATACATAATATTTGGAAATAAATTAAACACTCAAACTGCAGGAGGTGATTCCTTATGAATAATAAAGTCGAAAATATACAGGACACCATATACCTAAACAGAATATTTAAGGAGATATGAGCCTGTGAAAATTGGGTTTTGAAAACGCATTTACACTGAATGCCTTGTACTTTCTGCTAGCGGTAGGGATGGCTGCGATTTATGCACAATACGTCCCACGTAGTTAAATGGGACATGCCCATTTAGCATGCTATAGAACGTGTACTAGTGGAGGGCACGTCGTTGATGTGCTGACGTATCACTTCCTCAAGCCGAACAGTGCGCACAGACCGAGAATGGCCAGCGTTATGCATGTGTGTCTGCAACATGGGAAGCATACGTCACTTTTTGCTGCAGACTTTGTAGGCGTACAACGCATTCTGCAAAAATACGTTTTCAAATCCAAATTTTCATAGGCTCATATTTCCTTTAATATTCCTGTTAGGTATATGGTGTCATATATTTTCAACTTTATTTTTCGTAAGGAATCTTCTCCCACAGTTTGGGCGTATAATTTCCGAACTCTCTGTATACGATTGTCAGCATAATGTATTGAAAGTACCATACAAAATATCAACTACTTGTGCAGTTATGTATAGTAACTACTCGCCATGGAATTGGAATAATTTACATACTCTACTAGGGTTTATTTACAAAAAGTTAAAGCTTGGATTACTTAGCATTGTTTTTAGAGTTATTCATATATGCTACAGGCTGTTACTCATTTGTTTCAAATGGGATGGAATGGTTTCAAATTTCACAAAATTTGTTATGATGTTTAAATATGCTTTTAGATGTACCTGCAAGATTGTCAAGTACTGTAATACAACACCTAACAGTATCATATAGTGTTGCAGTAGGTCATAAAAAAATGTAACATAATCACAAAACTCCTCTGCCCTTTACATGAAATTCAATATTAATTATAGTATGCAATGTAAACCTTTAAAAATAACCATCCCAGAGAGTAATAGAAAATAATGATGAAAATAGTACATTTTTTGTCGTAGTTTTTAAGGTAAATCAGTAGAACCTCTGTACGTCTGAAAAAATTGAAGAGACTGAATTTTTGTGCGCTTGTTATAGAGGGAATTTGTTATAGAGACACATATTATGTTCTTATTTTTCCTCGTGCAAAGAATTTTGAGTCTCATTGCTCGTGAAAATGAATTACATTTGTTTTTGGTTTACCATTAGTGATTGTCAGAAAGTTATATTGAAAATTAATTTTCTTTTGAGCGCACATAAGTACAGTGAACCCTTGCGGCCACTATAAGAGAAAGTCACGATTTTCGAAGGAAAAATAAATTGCTAATTTTGTTTGGAGCAACTGCAAATAAACAATTAGCAAAACTTGCTAATTGAATTGATCCATCTCAGTAAATTATTAAAAACTTATATGATCAACAAAGATACTTGGTACATAATGGCATTTAACATTGTAACTCTTGTATATTATTTAATTTTTGTTTTATAAAATAAAGTATAACCTTATTAGAACAACCCCTTACGGTTTCCATAAATATGGCCGTTAAGACAGGTCACTCACTATAGATATTTTGGACCAATTTTGACCCACCTCCAACCCCTATGCATAAAAATTTGCAATCTTTTGATAGTCCGTGTTTAACTGCCTCTAGCGTGAAGTTTACACATTTATGAAATTAAATGTAAATTAATTTTAATAGGCACACGTCCTTTAAGAAAAAAGATATCCTAGAGGTGTACATTTAGCTTCCCCTTGTCTCCCAAAATGTTAAAAACATTCAGTGGTGCAAGGTTTTATGAAGCATTAAGTCCATGTTCAATTGTCTCTGGTGTAAAATCTACATGATTTTGCACATCTTAAGAATTAAGAATAAAATGGATACCCCACACCTGTACTCGACCTACTCTTGTCATAAATGTTTCACTACTGCGTGGCAACCAAGTTCAAAGTCAGTTTTTCCATGGCTTCCCGTAGGAAAATTGAAGGATTTGTTATGAAAAATTAATTTATTTCAATAGACATGCATCTTCTGAATAAAATTATATCTTGGAAGGTCATATACAAAACCTCTTTGTCGCCAAATAATGCCCCAGCACCGAGCTCCCGTGACTCACTGCAAACGCTAAGTTTGAGTAGCAACCTGTGACTGGGTGTCAACAATTTTTCACATCAGAATCCAAAAAGAACTTAGCGTTATTAAGTCGTCAACAAACAGTAATTAAAAACCAAGAGAAATCAAAGTTGTAGTAACACAAGCAAAGTGCGAAGGCAAGCCAGCAAGAGCACAATGGCAGGAGAAACATGCGACTGTAGTTGGGCACGGAAACATTGTGCCGCCTGAGGGGTGAGGGCAGGCGGAGAGAATGGGTACTGGCTAGCCCTGGCAATCTGGGGAAGAAGTGGTATCAACTTTTAGATATGCCTCACACCCAGTACTGTGCTCACCAGAGAAATGCAATGTGTAGCAACAAAAAAATAAAGCAACAAATTTATTTTTCGTCCAATTTCCCTCAAATTTTTAACTTTTTTCACCCATATTTTTCAAGTTTCCTAAAAAAACATCATTATAGAAAGATGGGTGCAATAAATACGGTCATTATAGAGAGGTTCTACTGTATATAGAACTAAAGGATTGTTTAAAGTTTAAAATACGGTAATGTAAAAAGTGAGAGATATAAAGGGAAATTAAACATTATGAGAATTTTCTGAAGAAGAATAGTTTGTTATAAAGAATAGAAAGTGGATTGTATTGTATGCAGTTTTGACCAGACAAAACAAAAATTTGTCATAGAGATAATTTTGTTATAGTCTATTCGTGGTTTCTTTAAACTTTTTGAATCTGAACCTGGGAAAAATGACCCCATGTTTGACGTGCTTGGTTGTTTACTAAATATGTTGTGTATTACAAGCATTTTATACTTGTGTTAACATGAAAGTGCCTTATTTTTGATTAATTAGTACTTTTACTTAAATTTTATTTATAAATTATANTATACTTGTGTTAACATGAAAGTGCCTTATTTTTGATTAATTAGTACTTTTACTTAAATTTTATTTATAAATTATAGTATTTCATTTATAATTAATATGAACGAAACAGGGAGAAAATAAGTATATTGGTAATGCCTAGTAAGAAATAGTTCTTATGAAAAATTTTATTACACTGAATGCACACGAATGTGGTATGCTGTCTCTTTGGTGTAATTTTCTAGACTTGGTTAAGCTTAGTTTGCATGAGGCGGAGGAATATCGTGGAAGTAGAACTTAAGCAGGGCTACAGAAAAGTGTTAAGTAACCATGAATGACCTATATAAAGAGGTTCACTGTATACAGGTTTACTGTAGGGCAGCAGTTGGTCAGTTTGAACTAAGTATGCATACGTAAGCAGCTGGAGACTGCACGTTTCCCATGGCTTTTCATTGCAGGAATCATGGGTAAAGAAGGAAGGCAGGCGGTGAGCTGCTCCGACTTTGCATTTGCCCAGTTCCGGTTTCTGCAACGAGTCCTGCTCGTGCATGGGCATTGGTACTATCTCCGGATATCAACCTTGGTACTGTACTTCTTCTACAAGAACATTGTGTTCATTACTCCGCAGCTTTTTTATTGTTTCGTCAGTCAATTTTCCACACAGGTATGTATACTTGAGTTACTTGATTCCTCGTACATACTTGTGAATGAAGTGTTTCATTGGCATGCATAAGAGGTGTTATATCATGCTCAACAGTTTCTGGCCTTAAAAATTGTTATCCTCTACAAAAAGCTCCCTTAGGTTCTCCAATGATACTTGTTAAATGTTAGCCCTTGTTTCTGAAATGTGAGTTACGGCCAAGCGTCAAGAGTTGAGTTGAGAGACTTCAGTGGCTCTTAACGAGGTCTTGAGAGCCAATGTGGGTGGGATGAGATCAGAATAGAGCAGCACCGAAATGAAAGGGAAAGGGAAACGGGGAGATCCCAGAGAAAACCCTCCGACCGGCATCGTCTGGCACAATTCCCACTTACGAAAATCCAGGAGTCACTCGGCTGGGGATTGGACCCGGCTCGCCTTGGTGGGAGGCAAGCAGGCCAACTTCTCAGCCACCGCGGCCTCTCTAGGAGTCAAGAGACAGGTTACCAGTGTCTGGACAGTTTTGTACATTGTGGACTGTCCCAGTGCTCTATAGTGGATGCTTATGCTCAGATGGTAGTGTTTTGCAACCTTGAATTACCATTTAAAAAATTAACAGTTTAATTTTGTTGATGAAATATAAATTAATGTGCAGTTATTTGAAAAACTAAAAATAACATAATTAATTCTTTAAACGGTTAAAAAATCTTTGTTACCGTTAGTTTTTTTTAAATCCACTTAGTTTATATAATTTCCGTTTGAAACAGTTAATATTAACCAATTTTTTGAGTATCGGAATTTTTATATTGCACAACTTATCTTGCATAAGCTGTATAAGCAAATTTTCTAAAATTGTTTTGTTTAGCAACATTTACAACTAAACTATTTTTGTGTGAATAAATTTATATTTAAATTATTTGAAGTTGATAAAAAGAATACGATGCTGCATTGGCTGCCAAAACTTGTACACTTCAGTTGATGGCGTTTGACACAATTTATGCTCACACCAGTCTTAATGGGGAGAGTTGGACACCAGCTTGGATTGATATATTTTTTGCCATTACTTATGTTTGCAATTCATATTTGACATTGTTAGGCTTAGAACAGTGTTTTAATAGTATTTTAAAGACAATTATGATTTGACTTCTTGTACTACCATCACTTATCGTTCTCAGAACGTAACCACTATTTAATTCCCATTTATCCAACATGTCAATGAAATTAAGGTAAGTAAATTGATGTTTCACTTACATACTTGGTCGCTGATTGATGTACCATGCCTTGTCAAAGAATACATTTCAATAACGAATGCTGAATGCATTTAGTAACTCGAAAACTGGTAACGCCACAATGGATTCTCCCCCTCCGTCTCCCCTCTAAGGCACAGTGGGCTTGGGAACGGGTGAGAGTGATGGGGTGCTTGTCCGGCAGGCAATGTACGACAGCGTCTACCTCACCTTCTACAACGTGCTGTTCACGTCGCTGCCTGTGCTCATCTACGGGCTGTTCGAGCAGGACTACAGCGACGACGAGCTGCTCAGGTCCCCGCACCTCTACGCCCAGGTGGCCAACAACGTGCTCATGTCCTGGTCCTGCTTCTTCAAGTGGATCCTCCTGGGTGTGTATGCTTCCCAGATAAAACAAAAATAAAGCAAAATTTGCTGACATTTACTTACTTGTTAACGAATATTTTATTACGAAATCATGAAAACACTTTTTTCCTCCTAGAATATTAAAATAATTTTAATTTTTTTTTTCACTTAAAAACTGTGTTTTTATTCCATTCCATTTTATTTT
>NQII01014843.1:0-17489 GCA_002778355.1 Clitarchus hookeri | reverse complement strand
TATAACTTGTTACCGTTCATGTACTCATTTCTGTAAAGTGCCAGATTGTTAATAAAACCAAATATTAAATCAAATCAAATCAATCCAAGTGGCGCCCTAGTGCGGGAAAGTGAACTTGTGTGTGTGCATCGATTCGTGTGCGAAAGAGTGTACTGTTCCTCAATTTCGTGCGGCGCAAGTGAGTGCCTTCCATACATTGGGAGCATTAGAAGGGCTGGTCTTGGCGCCTTTTCCTCGATCAGTGGCTCCAACGAGGACTGCGTACGCAACGTGTGTGTACAACTGCGGCAGTTTCTTACACCGCCGCCGATACTCCAGGACGTAACGAACTGTAAGTAGAAAACATTCAATGACATTATCCAAATTTGACAAATCAATCCGGCCGTTGCCGCAGTCATTAAGGGACGTGTGCGTAAACTTTGCAACCCAGTCATGGTTTTGGGCCTCTGCACTCAGTGCGGGTCGCGTGGCAGATCGCACCACATTGCATAACTCCTGCTATTCGACACTGGTCAAAGACAGCAGCAGTGCATCAGACTATTGCATCATATTGCGCAATATTTGTCTTTCCACCCTGGCCAAAGACAGTAGCCGTATGTCAAATTCCGAGTACTACTACTATTCATTTGCAATTCCTAATAGCGTTAAGTATGGCGAGTGAACACTCAAGTGCTAGTGACACCGACGTCATGGATTTAAGTGGCCAGCCGTCTGCTCCGTCATCTCCCAAACCCTTGGGGTCGCCCGAGCGTCATGCTTCCCCGGGCGATCACTTAGTACATGTGGTCAATACTTCAGATAGTTCCGATAGCGTCTCGGAGGACGAGCCAGCGCCGGCCTCGGTTCGCACCGCATACAGCAAAGCGGGTATCAAAGCTATAATAACCAAGCAAATATTTCGTAAATTACATGCCGACGACGTGGGGGGTATATCTTCCAGTGCACGCGATACTGTCCGTAGGGATGTAAAGAAGTCGCGGGAAAAACGATTACACTCCAGCCAACTGACCCCGAAACCACCGAAGCGCCAACGCAGTCCACGTAAACGCAATAAGCCGCCCGCGCCGGACCGCGGGGACGACGCTCCGTCTAGTGTACTTCAAGGGGATACTGACACTCAAGTGCGTATGGACACTATAGGATGTGTACAAGATCCCCGACAAGTCCTTTCAGACCAAGCTGCCAGCGGCCATGATTCGAGGACATCATTTCCGCCCATACGGAATGGTAGTTCGGAATCCCGCCTAACACAGTCGACTTCCGATCGAATGGACTATGCATCCCGGTTTAGAGCCGCACAGCTCGACCTCGTCACCACTGTACGGGCAGCAACAAGACTCACGGGACTAATAACTACNTTCAGACCAAGCTGCCAGCGGCCATGATTCGAGGACATCATTTCCGCCCATATGGAATGGTAGTTCGGAATCCCGCCTAACACAGTCGACTTCCGATCGAATGGACTATGCATCCCGGTTTAGAGCCGCACAGCTTGACCTCATCACCACTGTACGGGCAGCAACAAGACTCACGGGACTAATAACTACGGCCTCTGTGGCCTTGACAACAACAGTTTATTCAACTACAGCCACACCAACCTGCAGCATCATCGTCCCTTTGTCCTTAGCACCACCTTTCGCGCTGACGGCTGTGGCGCAGTCCGAGGCCGCATCCCCGCACGCCACAGACCTTCTGCGTGCAACAGTACCATCCGTTGGGGTACCACAGCCCGCATTACAACCCGTTCATGTACCAATCGCTTCTACCTCGTATTCAACTTCATCTGAGCCACACCAACGGCGGAAGGGTGAACCGCACCTGCCAGTGGACCACCCCCGCAGTAAGGTTCCGACCGCATCCCAACAGCCTCCTGGACGCCGTATCCCGCCCATTTTAGTGGATTTCGGGTTGCCCGCGAACGCACTAAATGCAAATGGCGACCTCCGTCGAGATCTGAAGGGGGCATTCACTGTTGATTATGTGCGGGGGACGGTACCACCCTTCATGTATGGAGGACCGTGAAATCCTTTTGACATATTTCAAGAATCATGGCATCCCCTATCACATGTACCCCATCGCCCAGGCACGTCAACCGCGGACTGTGTTGCCAGCCGCAACAGACGCAGCTACCGTGGAAGCAGAGTTGGCGAACCTGGGGTATCCCCCATTCCATGTACGCCAGTTGTCCACTGGAGGGGTCGGGTCGCGTCCCATAAATAAATTCATTGTCGTCCTCGAAAACCTGCAGACACTACAACAGGTCCGTCAACTCCGCTATCTTGCTGGCGTGGTCATCAGATTTGAGGACTACAGAGGTAGTGGCCGACCGGTGCAATATTATAATTGCCAGAGTTGGGGGCATGTCGCCTGCGAGTGCGGCCGCCCGTTCCGCTGCCTGAGGTGCGCGGGGTGGCACGTGCGGGGCGAATGTCCCAAAACTCCCAACGATCCGGTGGTTAGCTGCAACTGCGGAGGGGAACATCCAGCAAATGCTCGCATCTGCCCTCACTACATTAAATACTTAGAGAAACGTGCCCGGTTCTCCACTCGTGGTACGCAACCCCAGGCGCCTAAGTCGCGTGTAGCGCCTAATTCATCATCCCTTCAGGATTTTCCCGGCCTGTGTGCGTATTGGTCGGCGGTGCCAGCAACGCCTGTTACGCCATACCCGTTCCAGCCCAGGGCCGATCCCCGGAGTGTTACTGCACGAGGCAGACGTCATTTATCAGTGTCCTCCGTCTATTCAGACATTTGCACACAGACCGAATAGCCAGCTATCTAAACTCCCACGTTCGCTACTGTAGCAGCAGCAGCTTCCGTCCCTCCCCCAAACCATCCTGTGCCTGAGGTTCCGACCGACCCTTATTATGTACGGCCTGCTCCGGCGGGGCACGCACAAGTTCCTTCAGGATTCTCATCCACTCAGTATCCAATTCCTCCAGTAGCTTCCTCTTCTCAGAGTGTGGCGTCGGGTCCCCAAGTCGGGATTCCATACCAACCCTTCTTTGAATTATTTACAGTGCTAACCCGACTCAACATGCTTCCCTGGCTACGCTTCTTCTTAGAGGCAACCCTATCATTACACCGGGCCACTTCACCGGTGGAGCAGGCGAACATTTATTTTACTAGCTTGTGCACCTTCCTTAGCAATGTATGCCCTTAAAGTGGTAGCCTGGAACGCCCGAGGATTATTATCGAAGTCCCGGGACTTCAGCAATTTTAAATCAACCCACGGCCCAGATGTGACCTGTGTCTCGGAATCGTTGCTACGGCCTACAGATAACTGTCAATTTCCTGGTTATTCGGTCTATCATGTAGACCGTGTTCAGAGGGGCGGGGGAGTAGCCCTTTTAGTCAGAACCAGCCTTCCTCATTACAGCCGATACCTTAATTTATCTGGCAACATTGAAGCTGTTGCTATACGTATCACCACTGTTCCAGAGCCTATAACTATTGCCTCCGTATACTTGCCAGTACATTTCCTGCATCAGACTTACGCAGGCTGCTTCAATTGGACTCCCGGGTCGTGGTTGCGGGGGACTTTAATTGCCGTCATCGGTCATGGGGCTGTGTGTCCTCTAATCAGCGAGGCGGACAGCTCCATCGCTTCCTAGGTTCACCTCACTTTCATTGTTTCGCACCATCAGAGTTCACTTTCATCCCCGCCTCTTCTCGATTCCGACCGAGTGTCCTGGACCTCTTCCTGTCCGGTGGCGGGCTCGGGCATTTCGGTCCTTCATGAACTTACATCCGACCATCATCCCATCATAGGCTACGTGCATTCCGCCACTCCTCTATCCACAGCCTCCTCCTACTACAACTATCATCATGCAGATTGGCCTGGTTACCGAGCTGCCCTTAATCACTCTCTTGATTTGGACTTTGACCTACCCACACCAACTGCCATCGACACTCATGTTTCCCTGCTCACCGATGCGGTGCTGGACGCGGCGGAGCGGCGGCCCGCCTAGGAGCGTCCTTTCCTCCAGATATCAAAAACGTGTGCGGCTGCGCAACGCCGCTCGTTGGCGTTGGCAACGCACCAGGGCACCAGTCGAACATGCAGTGTACCTTACCGCCCGTGCCCATTGTCGTGCAGCGACCACGGCGTGGATTGCTGCCGACAAGGCGCGGCGCATTTCAGCCCTCCAGGTAAATTCCGGTTCCGTTTGGCGGTATGTACGTCAAGAGTCATCATCCCGTCATTTCATTCCCCCCTTGAACCGCGGGACAACGCCTCCAGCGGAGTCTCCGAGGGACAAGGCGGAGACACTAGCATCACATTTTGAATCAACCTTCCGCCCGACATTTCCGCCGGGTGTACCTACCCTTCTTCCCCTACATTACAGTCCCCCACCACCTCCTACTCCCGGTGAAGTCCGACTTGCTACCCCCGGTGAGGTTAATCATCACATATCACGTCTCCGTTTCAATTCAGCACCCGGCCCTGACCGAGTTCATCCGCGCTTGGTGTATTCACTTCCGCGTAAAGGTATCGTTTACCTGACTCGTCTGGTGAAAGCTATCCTTACTGGTTATTTCCCTTCATCTTGGAAGACTGCGATATTAGTCCCGCTTCTAAAGCCGCATACTCCTGCTCATCTCACTACCAGTTATCGCCCTATTAGTCTCCTATCAGTTTTTTCTAAAGTGGCCGAACGTATATTACTCTCCCGTCTAGACCGTCATCTCACCCCGTTCGGTCCCCTTCCCACATTCCAATTTGGTTTCCGCCGCGGGCTCTCCGCACAACATGCGGTGGCCCGTGTCGTCGATAAAATCACGTCAGGTTTCGCATCATTTCAACACACCGGTTTGGTCCTTCTGGACCTCTCGAAGGTGTTTGATACAGTCAACCATCACGCGCTTCTAATGAAGTTGACTTATCTGGGCTTTCCTCCTGCCCTCATTCATATTCTGTATAATTACCTTTCAAATCGTACATTTCAAGTTCGTATCCTATCTGTGGTATCGCAATCTCATCCTATTTCAGCTGGGGTCCCGCAAGGGGCCATTCTTTCTCCACTCCTTTTTTCCCTATTTACGTCCGATATACCTATCCCTCGTTCTTGGAACTCACCATGTATGCGGATGACACGGCGGTTACCTTTTCCTCCCGTCATATCACTGAGATTTCACCTCATTTATCACACGCAGTCACTTCATTAATTGACTATTTCACGCGCTGGGGAATAAAGGCCAACACAGCCAAGACCCGGGCAGTCCTGTTCACACGCCGGTTTCCTACTCCCTCCCCTCCATTGAATAGTCATGGCACATCCATACCATGGGTGCCTAATGTCAAGTACCTGGGTGTCCATCTGGACAGTGGTTTGCGCTGGGGCGTACATGTGACGGAAACGGTGACAGCTGCCCGCAGGGCTTTATTCGTCCTTGCTCCACTCCTGAAACCGGCCAGTCCTCTGACCTTTCCCACCAAAGTAATTCTTCTACATGCCTATATCACTAGTATCCTGTTGTATGGAGCCCCGGCTTGGGCTCACGCCACTCCTACCGCCCTTCGCCCCCTCCAGGTGTTCTACCGACTCGCCCTGCGTTTACTCCTGGGATATCGCCGCTGGACGACTCTGCCCGTCCTTTTAGAACGTTCTGGCCAGAAACCATTCACAGATCTCCTTTACCGACGAGCCGATCGATTTTTCCGTTTTATTACTAGACACCCCAATCCTCTGGTTGCCACAATCGGTGATTAAGATCCCACCTTGCCGTATCCCCACCGCCGTATCCGGGATTATGCTTTGGCACGGCCGCCTTAATCATTTAATGTAAGCCTAAATTCCTATTCAGTGTTCCAGCCAGATTCCATCCACCTCCGCAATNCGGATTCCATCCACCTACGCAATAGTTCCGCCGAGGCATAGTCGTAGTGTAGTGCTCTCCTCGAAATTTTTCCATCACATTTACCAGGACCTTCAGTCCTGTATATTTTCCCTTTTCGTGTCTCTGGCGATGTCTATTTCATTTATGTACTTATTCAGTGCAATCTGCTAATCGTGGACTGGTTCATGCAGACTCCCCTATCTTTACGACTGCCACTCGCGTGGTTCTGACAGCTGAGCGCTAAATCCCCAATAACCGTTATACAATCGAGTCTCATCTTAACTCAAACTGGATTCCATATGGCCACGGTCTGGAAACATGTAGAACACATCACTGATCCCTACACATTGCTGGCAGTGATCCTATTAGTAACTTCAAAAAAATGCAAGTAGTCATAATATATGACAGAAATTGAGTGTTGGAGTACCCATCTACTTTCACCTCACCAACACATTTGCCGAGTACTTCGATTCTCATGTAAGCTCGTTGTGCCATACTCTAATTGCCAGCGAACAATTAAAACATTCTAAAAATGAAAGCAGTCATCATGACTGACAGCGAGTATTGGCGTCTCCACTTACTTCATTGTAATTGGCAGTTAATTGTGCTAGGTACAGCAGCTCAAAGTGGCCTCGTGTCATAATCCAACTGAAAGTGTATCTATTAATAAATTCCTTTACTGAAAACGGTCATCATATGACTGGACGAGAGTATTGGCGTCCCCATCTACTTGATCCTAACAATTAAATTCGCTGAGCACTTCGATTCTCATGTATCCTCGTTGCGTCATATTTTGATTGAAAGTGTACTTATTAAAACGCTCATTATATAAACGCAGTCGTCATGACTGAAAGCGAATGTTGGAGTTCCCACCTAATTTAAAGTAAATTTCACTTAGTTGTGCAGAGTACTTAAGTTCAAAGGTGGCCTCGTGTCATATTCCACTTGGAAGTGAATGTACTGCTACATTCATTAAATGGAAGCAGTCAACATGGCTGAAGGCGAATATTGATTGATTTGGTTTATAGTACTATGCAGTTTAATTTACCAAGTACTTCGGTTTTACAGTACCATTGTTGTATCAAATTCTAATTGCAAGTGAACCTCCTCAAACAATTAAATATAAGCAGTCACTAGACTGAAAGCGAGTGTTGGGCATACCTTAATTCGCGCTAACTCGACGCGGACCTATTCCGTGTCTGCATATTCCTGTTCCTGCTGTTTTCCTTGCCCATTGGATGATCCCGGAATTGATTACCTGGCATTTTACCCTATTTAGGGCGAACCATGTCGGCGGATTTTTCGCCCCAGACTCTCTTTATATACTGCTTGTATGAGCATAATAATTTTGTTGGTGTAACTCACGGCTTTGGAATAATATTCTGCACCACTAGCTAGTTATTTCCCTAGTACCTTTAGCTTGGCAAATACTACTTAACTCTGTCCTGAGCCTCATTTTAATCGCCTACGCTCCCCGATTAGCCGGAGATTCGCGTCCTCTATGTTAATTTCACTTCCTATCACTTCCCCCTGACGCAACTGGTTGCTATCCTTCCGAATATCGTACTAAAATTCCTTAAGGCCTGGCTAAACTATAAAGTTCAACCCCCCACACGCTGGCGCCTCTACTGCTCCCCTCTACCGGAGACACAGCTAGGAGGCGCCAGCGGCTTGGGCCATTATTACACTCTAAACCCTGGCTGTTAATGTTACCTCGCCCGAGCCCTATAAAGGTGCCCGGGCCGGGTGTTGCTGGTACGGCCGCTCCTCTTCTAACTGAAATTATACTTCTTCTTACAGGTCCGGAGCGAGGGGGATGGCTCGCACTCTTCCCGGCACCGCAGCATCAATTCAGCTACAACCAATCTTTCATATAGGAGATGCGCGTGCAGGGTCATGCGGAGCGGCCTCCTCGCGCCGGGACTGTTGTTCCAGGAATGCTGGTCCGGAGCAGAATCCGCCCCTATTTATAGGGCCGACCCCCGAGCTGTCCCGGAACGATCGGAAAACCAGTCAGCGCGTCGGTCCGGGGCGCTCGCTCTTTCAGCGCCTAATCTCAGGGAGTTTTTTGCCACTTAATTTCATTCTATCTTTTCCCATATATTTGTTTTTATTCCTTTTAGTATTTAATTCACTTCTAGTGGATGGTTCTTGTCTCGTTAACGCTGGATGTTCCCTAACGCAGTTTTATCGGCCGTTAGAGCGGTCCGAGCGAGCCTGGTCAGGGCCTTGGCTCTGTCGGTTCACATGCATCGCCATTTCATCACTTATATATGGTCATTACCTATTGTCTTACGTGTTTTGTATTTTCAATTATTATCGCATTACCTCCTGAAATGTATCTCATGTATGTGTATTGGTTGACGTCCGTTTATCATATATTCTGTATATTGACCATGTTATACTTGTTAGTAAGCTTACTCTTTAATGGAGTCATTGCATGAATTAGTGGTTTTTTATATGTATCACTGCAATTTAGGAGTCCGTTGACGGAGCATAGTACTCCACTAGATGTCCTGTACGATGATTCGTCATTATGTATGGTAATTCTTAAGCATACGGCCACGGTTTGTGGGGATCACTGTGTCTTGTCACTTAATACTTGGAGTGACAGGCATAACTCCTACGCTTACATGCCTGGTATCTCTGTGCCAATGATCCCCCATAATGGGCTTTCTCTGCCATTCATAGAGGGAAATTATAAATTGTCCTAGTGCCACCTCATTTCATGTATTTTCTGTGTCCGGTTATTTTCGGTACCCATTCTCCTTTGGCGTGTAGTGTGTATTGATTGTATTATATTCTCCTTTTATTATTAGCTTAGTACGCCAATTGAGTATGTAATTCGCTCTTGGGACTCTTATTATTTGGTTGGTGTGAATTTCCGCCAGTGTTCATCATGGCCGCTGCCCAGTATCCTATCTAAATTTATATCAATTAGTAATTTTGAAAATTTCAAGTCTCTTAAATATCCTCCATTCTGCCCACGAGTGGATTTAGTGGTGGGTAAAACAATGTTTAACTCTGTTATGTCGTTTCTAGAGCCAGACACGTCACACACGTAAGACATCGTGAGGACAAGGTCCAGGAGTGAAGGTTATATTTAAGTTCTGTAGGTATTTTCTATACCGGCCACTGACGGCGGCTGGTGTTTGAAGTGTAGTAGGAGAGTGTTATTCTATAATATTAATCAAATGGTTTACGTTATGGTTTCAACTTTCCATTTACATGTTGTATAGTAATTTCATTGTAATTTATATTACGTTTTTTCTGCTTGCTTGAGTGCGTAACTCTGACGAGTGACGAGTATGTTACAAAACTAAATTGAAGTCGGCTATATCTGAGTAAAACGCTGAGGGCGTATGTCATTTCCTTTGGAAAAGTTATTTAACACATATTATTAAGCTTTTATTTATTACGAACGTATTTAAACCTAAAACATCGCTTGAATAGCGAGCATGTAACAGCCACCTTAGGTTCACGATGAGCGGGCTCTGTGATTGGCCGGGAGGTCCCGCCAATGGTGGGGCCTCTGCCGCTGCTGACAAGATGGCCGGGCTGTTCGTGTTTGTGAACGTGAGACGTGGTCATTTTATTTTTCGTATCGGGAAAAATAAAAGTTCATGATACGATGGCGAGAAGTGGGTGCAATGAAGCCTTGGTTTATTGTATAAGTACTCTAAAACTTAGAATCGTAAACTGTCACCTATTGAAGGTTAACTGCAGGATTTAGTGGAATTCACAAAAATCTTTTGGAAAACTGTCTACACAGTGTAGAATTATTATGGGATATTTATGGAGCTTTCCCAGAAATTTCAAATGTTTTAAAAATGTAACCTCAAGGGCCAGGATAATTAAATTGGCAAGCTGTAAAACAGCTAGAGTCGGTGGTATTCTCGATTCACTCGCTCGTTAGAGTTTGTGTAAGTTTTTTCAACATTACCTGAAATTTCCGAACGATGGATCGATACAAGCCAGAGCTTGTGCATAAACTATTATTATATACTCAATTTGATGGTGTGATATGTATATTTGTTTGTTAATACTTGTCTGTATATACTTATTCGTGTTTTGCTCATGAGGCTGGGTAACTCTAGTCTTCCTTGTGTATATATTGTTGGCTATCCATGTTCCACACTGAAATCATTGTTGTCCGCCATTGTGCATCACCGGGACGCTACTCCCTCAGCGCGGGGGAAGTACAAACCCTTGTGAGGGCTCTTGTCCTCCTTATTGTATGTCATTTCTTGCAACCCAGGTTGGGGCCAGCTAGCCTGTCCCGCCTGGCTGTAGATTAAATTGTTTGCTCTGAGGCTAAGCCAGCAGTCGTTTTGTTAAAGGACCCCTGGGTAGCGCCAGGGGACCTGGTACCCATTAACTGTTTCCTCTCCTTCCCTGCCTGTGGGGGGAAAGGAGAGGAATGGTTCCTAAAAAACCCGGAATTTTAAAATTCAGGTCTTGTTAATAACCGCCGCGAAGACCAAGGTGCTTCGTTGCGGTTTTGGTTCTGTGAAAGCGGATTCTAAGCCGAAATATTGTCGCTCGTCTAGCAGAGGTTTTAGGAGGCAAGGCCTGCTAATTTATTTAATTAATAAATAAATTAAATACATATTTGTTTTTTTTTTGTTGGTTATTTAATTTATATTGTTGTTATTCCCCCTATAGTCAGAAGAATTATCAATGGCTTTAATGTGTATAATAAAATAAAATATTTTGTTAGTTAAAAAATTGAGATAACTTATNTATCAATGGCTTTAATGTGTATAATAAAATAAAATATTTTGTTAGTTAAAAAATTGAGATAACTTATAATATAAATTTTATAAAAATATATTGTACTTGTGTTGTGTTTTGTTTGAATTTAATATTTTTTTATTCGGAACCTACTGGAAGTAACGATGTTAATTCATTTCATAAAAGATTTGTTGATTCTACAAGTGTTTTGAGTGCGGTGGTGTTTGCTCGAGAGCGTGCGGAGAGAGCAGGAGCAGGGACAGGCGCCGGGGCATGTGCTCGCGGCGAGAGCTGCCACCCGACTAACTCGTGGCTTACGCTTAAACGCTTAAAATATTAGGTGGCCTGCACCCCTAAGAAATATCTTCTCTTGGTATTGCAGGTCATTGTGCCTTAAAGGCTTCTGCACTTACCTTGGCATGCTTGAACAGCTTGGTGAAATGAGTGAGCATGGTAGAACGATTTCGTGGGTGATATTGATTATTGTGGTGCTTGGCCAGTGGGGATCCCCTCCTCCACCTCCTCACACCCACAGCAGAGTTAATGCTGCGGNTGATTATTGTGGTGCTTGGCCATCGGGGATCCCCTCCTCCACCTCCTCACACCCACAGCAGAGTTAATGCTGCGGCCGCAAAGTGGGAAGGAGGTTTTAGCCACTGGAACCTCCACCCGACCCCTCAGACACCATTGCTGGCATCATGAGCAGCCTGGCTTTAAGTTTCCAGTCTGGAGAATGCAGTTTTCGCATATCAGCTCTCAAGCCGCACCCATCTGCAGTTTTTACCTCCTCTTCTTTAGAGAGCCCTGTTAGGTGTAACCCCCTCAGGCCCCCCTTTAAAGGGGGAGTGGTAGTGATCGGACTTGCGGGTTTTATCCTCGCCAGAGGTCCTTTGGTAGGCTTACTGAGTTTTTAGGCTCTTGCCAGAGGCCTATTACTGCAGCTGGAATTCGACAAGAGGCGATATGTTACTTGCTAACATATCTCCGGGCCTCCCTAGGATGTAGGTGAATGTCTGGTGATGTGGAATGAATAAAAATATATGGAATAGCCAGTTATAAAATATGTGTCGGCATTCAGTCGTATCTGGAATGTATAGCAAGCACTAGAGCAGCAGAAGCAGCCCCAGCAGCGCCCCCACACCAGGCAGCCCTCCCTTAAAAGGTCAGGCGGCTCAGGTATGCTAGAACATAGCAAACATAAACATCTGTGCGTATGTATCCATTCATACTAAACTTTCATACAATTTTTTAATTTTTATTTGATTTTTCATCCATTCATATATCCATTCATACTGATACATACGCACGTTAGAACACAAGATGCTTTGCAGCATCTGTAAAGTAATTGGATAATATATATAGATTAAATACAGGGATTACAAGGTTAAAACTTACAAAACTAGTATAGGATATCGGGTATAAGATTAAATAATGATTAAGGCCAGAAGTGGCACTGTCATAAATATATACAATCAAATAAAAATATAGTAATGAGTTCCAAAGTGTATAAATATGTACAGAGTGCCCCCTTAGGCAGTGTCACCTTTGTCATATTACAGGAGGGAGGAGAAGCCCTTTGGGTCGTCTTCGCCTCCACTCCAGCCTTTGGTCGTAGTCCGCCAGCTCACGAACGAGGGGGTTTTCACTCGTCGGGATCTTCTTGTACAGTTCTGTGGCCANCCAGCTCACGAACCAGGGGGTTTTCACTCGTCGGGATCTTCTTGTACAGTTCTGTGGCCAGTTTGTGTATGTGTTGTGTAAAAGTGTCAATTTTAAGCTCCTTGTGTATTTGTTCGTTGCGTGTGTACCTGGGTGCATTTACTATGATGCGGAGGACCCGGTTCTGGAAGCACTGAAGTTTTCTGAGGTGACAGCCCGAGGCTGTACCCCAGACGGATGATGCGTGGGTAAGGATGGGACGAATGAGTGATTTAAAAATGATGACTCCATTACGTGTACGAAGTGAACTATTGCGTTGAAATAGTGGAAACAGCTGCCTTAGCCGAGAGTTGGCCTTGGTAAGCTGAGTATGGATGTGGTGCTTCCAGCTCAGGGTCCTATCCATTATTACACCCAGGTACTTTACCTTATCTTTAAATTCTATAGGCTGACCACAGAACTGTAGTGTAGTCGTGGGGTTAAGGCGTTTGCGGTCAAAAACGATGGCTTCTGTCTTTGAAGCATTGGCCTTAATCCGCCATTTTGCCAGCCAGGGCTCTATGTCATCCACGGCAGCCTGGACGTGGCTTATGGCCCGATCTCTGCTCATCAACGACGCGAAGATGATGGTGTCGTCCGCATAACAGCCGATGCGAGCCTGTCCAGCTCGTGGCATGTCATTAATGTAGATGTTGAACAGGATCGGGCCAAGGATACTGCCCTGGGGAACTCGTGCTGTTGCCTGGCAGATCGTGGATTTTTCACCGTCGAGACTGACATGAAATGAGCGGGATGTCAGATATGAAGCAATGAATCGGATGATGTAGGGCGGAAGTTTGTAGAGCAGACCAGGATGATAGACCCTGTCGAACGCCTTTTCTATGTCTAGAAGGGCGACGACAGTATGATAGTGATATTCGATGGACTTCGTGGCTTCCAGAGTGAGCCGGGTGAGCTGATGAACAGTTGAGTGCCCACACCGGAACCCAAACTGTTCGTCACGAAGTATGTGGTGAGACGAAATGTGTGCTACCACCCTTCCATTCACCACTCTCTCCAGAAGTTTGGAGAGAGTGGAGAGCAGACTAATGGGGCGATAGCTGGTGGGAAGTGAGGGTGATTTACCGGGCTTTAGGAAAGTCACCACCCTGGCCTGCTTCCACCTATCTGGGAAATGATGATGCTTGAGAATGAGTGAATAAAACTGTGCTAAAATCTGAATGAATTCAAATGGTATCTTTTTAATGATGTTGTAGGTGATATTGTCCTCGCCAGGAGCTGTGTTGCGGCGGATGGTTTTAATGGCTGACATCAGCTCGGCGGTGGTTACATCATCGGTTTCCTCGGGGGTTTCCCCACCCAATACGTCTGCAAGGGTTTCCTCGATGTTGCGCTGGTGTTCTGCGTCCCCATCTCCGTCGTTGGGGCAGAAAGTTTCTTCCAGAGCCCTGGCTAGAACATTTGCCTTATCCCCGGCGGTGTAGGCAACCCCCTGGGCAAGTATGAGTGGCGGGACTGTGGAGTAGGTACCAGTTAGGCGCCGCGTCATCTTCCACAGGGAGTTGTCAGCGATCTCGAGAGCAGCAACCTTGTTATCCCACTGCTGCCCCCTGAAATCACTGACAAGTGTCTCCACTTTGTCTCGCGCCTGCTGGTACCCCTCCCTGTACAGTGGGTCACGGGTTCGCTGCCACAGCCTCTTGTGTCTATTTCTGTTTGTGATGGCTTTCTTGATGTATTGTGGAAACATAGTGTGTGTGTCTTTGGGTGTAATTGATGGGATGTGTTGTTTTGCTGCTGTAATGATGGCCTGTTCTATTATTGTAGCTGTGTTTTCAATGTGTGTGTTTCATTGATAGTGTGCTGTAGTGTTTCTGCTTTATTGTAGAGTGTTGCTTGAAAAGAATCCCAGTCAGCTTTGTTATAATTAAATCTGTGTGTATGTGGCATAAGCTGTGGGTGTGATGTGTGTTGTATGTCCATGAAAACTGGGATGTGGTCACTGGTGAGTGCAGTGTCTGTGTATAGTTTGTACTGGAAAGTGTTGCCTTTATTGAGTATAATATCCAGTACATCTGGTGTGTGATGTGGGTTGTCTGGGTAAAATGTGGGTGTTGTTGGCGTGACTGTGTAGTGTTCGTCCATGTGTGTCAGCTCTCTTTGAGTGCCAGGCAGGGTGCTTGGCGTTCAAGTCACCTGCTATTAGCACTCGTGGAGATGTGTGTAGTAAAATGTCTATCTCACTCGTGTCTAGGGGTGAATGTGGTGTGATGTATGTTGCTATGATGGTTACTGGCTGATTGTGAATATATATGTCTATAGCTATGGCTTCTGTGTTGTGTAGCTGTGGTAGTGGGTGAGTGTTATGACGAATGGTTCTGTGTACTAATATGGTAACTCCACCCCCATGTGAGTTTCTGTCTTGCCTATGTATTGTGTAATCTGGGATTTTGTGTTTTTTGTTTGGGTGAAAATGTGTTTCCGTGATGATGGCTATGTGCGTGTGTGTATTGTGTAAGTAGTCGGACAGTTCGTGTGTTTTGTAGGTTAAGCCCCTAGCATTCCAGATGAGAATGCGGGGTGTGTGTGTGTTTTGTTTTTGTTGTGGTTGTGCTGTCATTATTGTGTGTTTGTGTTTTCTTGTGTTTTATGTAGCAGCACTAGTATTTTCTGAAGGAATAGTGTTGTTGCCACGAACTGTTGGTGTAGTGTTTGTGTTTGGTCTGCCCATTGTGTAATCTGGTGTATGATTAAATCGTAGAATATCTTGGTGTCTGTGTGCGAAGACATGTAGAGTGACCCGCCTCGGTTTGCTGGGTTTATTTGGCCCCACTGGACCACTGGATGTAGGCTGTGGCTGGTGTGGGGCAGTTGATGTTGTTGCCTGTGTCTTGGTTTTGCAATTTGCGTTTCCTTTGTAGGGACCTCCCTTATTANGTGTTTTATGTAGCAGCACTAGTATTTTCTGAAGGAATAGTGTTGTTGCCACGAACTGTTGGTGTAGTGTTTGTGTTTGGTCTGCCCATTGTGTAATCTGGTGTATGATTAAATCGTAGAATATCTTGGTGTCTGTGTGCGAAGACATGTAGAGTGACCCGCCTCGGTTTTCTGGGTTTATTTGGCCCCACTGGACCACTGGATGTAGGCTGTGGCTGGTGTGGGGCAGTTGATGTTGTTGCCTGTGGAGCCTGTGTCTTGGTTTTGTAATTTGCGTTTCCTTTGTAGGGACCTCCCTTATTCTTAATAAATGCAGGTATGCGTGACACCTTGGGAGGCCCTGGAACGCCTTTATTTGTCATGGGGCTTGGATTATTTGTCATGTCAGGGGAGGAAGGGCAGGCAACAACCTCTGGGATGCTGCCTTCTTCCTTGTTGGAGATGCATGGGGGGCCTGCTTGTGCTTTAATGGGCGTGGAAGGTGTTTCAAGCAGGCCTCCAGTTATATTTAATGATAGGGTGGGTGTGGCTTCTCCTCCCTGCGTCAATGTAGGCGTCGGCAGTAAGGGAAGTTGTCGTGGTTGTTCATTTGCGGGCGTGACACAACCCCCCAATGCGCTCAGCTCGGCCGCCGGGCGGGTACTGCGGAGCGAGACGTCGCGCGGCCTCTCTTGTCGGGGCGCGCGCGCCTGGCGGCGGCCAGCAGACCTCTATCTACTGACGGCGCGCCTTGTCCTGCGCTCGCATGTGGGATACTTACCTGCTCGCTCCAGGCTTCTCTTGGTAATGGGGTTGCTCGTCACCGACTGTCGGCGTTCCCGACGCCTGGCTCTGGTCGTCAGTGGTGAAAAGTCAGTTGTATTCGTCATGGCAGGCTCCACAGAGGGTATTGTTATTTTGTCAGGACTGACAGTGTTAAGAGTGCCTATTGTTGGTGACATGCCTTCAGGGGTTTTCGCTGGTGTATTATCCATATTAATACGTAAAAACAAGTTAAATTATAAATTAAATATTAAAAAATAAAAATTAAAAAAATTAATAATTAAAATTAAAAAGTGAGTATATAAAACGGGCGAAAGTTCTTAAAATTAACTAATGTAATGGTGTTTGTGCTCCTGCTTGCGAGGGTGCGCTCGCAGGAGGACAGCTGCCTTATTTGTAGGCTGCTGTGCTTTCCTATCGACCTAAGCTGCGGATAACTGACCCTTTTCCTTTACCGGAAACAGGGCTAGGCCAAGAAGCTCAATAGAACTTTATCCGCAGCCTGGTAATATTGTACCACACTCTGGCAGCTGTCTGAACACTCAGGCTTGCAGATTGAGCAGTCCCAAGTGCCCAGGCAGGTTGTCTGGTAGCTGTTGTGCTGGAGTGTTGGCTTGCTTCCTGGAATTCTTGGGCAGCCTTGCAGGAGTAGCTCGGATTCCCGGAATTCTTGCAGACTGCAAGGCTCGCTTCCTGGAATTCCTCGCAGTGGGTTGCAGGGCTGGAGGGCTTCCAAGAACTCTTGCTGCTCGTCGCTTCTCTCTTGGTTGCTGGTTGGCTGGGAGCTCCTGGAGGTCTGCTCTGCTCGGCGTCTCGGAGAAGAATGCCGCATCCTGACTCGCTTTCGCTTATCGCTTATATATTAGGGGGCCTGCACCCCTAAGAAAGTTTAACTCATGATATTGCAGGTCATTGTGCTTAAGCCTTTGCAGGCTTCTGCACTTACCTTGGCATATGTTAATGGCTTGGTGATATGTATGAGCATGGTAGAATGATTTCGTGGGTGATATTGAATAGTGTGATGCTTGGCCATCGGGGATCCCCTCCTCCACCTCCTCACACCCGCAGCAGTGTTAATGCTGCGGCCGCAAAGTGCGAAGGAGGTTGCAGCCACTGGAACCTCCACCCGACCCCTCAGACACCATTGCTGGCATCATGAGCAGCCTGGCTTTAAGTTTCCAGTCTGGAGAATGCAGCTCTTCACATATCTGCTCTCGAGCCGCACCCAGCTGCAGTTTTTACCTCCCCTTCTTTAGAGAGCCTTGCAAGGTGTAACCCCCTCAGGCCCCCCTTGGAAGGGGGAGTGGTAGTGAACGGACTTGCGGGTTTTATCCTCGCCAGAGGTCCTTTGGTAGGCTTACTGAGTTTTTAGGCTCGTGCCAGAGGCCTATTACTGCAGCTGGAATTCGACAAGAGGCGATATGTTACTTGCTAACATATCTCCGGGCCTCCCTAGGGTGTGGGTGAATGTCTGGTGATGCGGAATGAATAAAAATATATGGAATAGCCAGTTATAAAAAATATTGGTCGGCATTCAGTCGTATCATGGCACGCAT
>NQII01014842.1:7285-23587 GCA_002778355.1 Clitarchus hookeri | reverse complement strand
ATCAAATGACAAAGTAAATCTCGGAATCGTCGGTGAAATACGACGTGGTGTGCCCGTCAGCTTGGTTGATGACAAGCGAGCTAAGAGCCACATTACATCTGGGCACTAATAGTATAACAGTTATGAAGAGTCTGTTAATTGATACTGGCGTTTAAATTTACGGGTTTAGTAATTGTTAGTGCCGTTACTCGAATTCTTGGAGTGTTGCTCTCCCCTCAACAGCCGATATCAGCGNAAGAGTCTGTTAATTGATACTGGCGTTTAAATTTACGGGTTTAGTAATTGTTAGTGCCGTTACTCGAATTCTTGGAGTGTTACTCTCCCCTCAACAGCCGATATCAGCGAACTATGGTGATGGGAGGGAGCTGTTAACAGTCGTGGAATAACAGAGTTGTGTTTGAGAGAGCTTCTTCCTGGAAACTGGCTCCTCGGGCATTCCGCCAGAAGATGTAGCACTTGTGGCTGCAATACTCTCGTCAATGCATCGCTGTTCACTATGTGACCCTTGCATCTCTGTTCATTCTGTGACCCTTGCATCTCTACCAGTTGCGAACGAAGTTTGTGTCCAATAGCTTCATTCAACGTGCTGTGTTTCTTCGAGATGTCACCGTTGTACAGCAAAGATATTAATTCATTCATTCTGTCTACAAAATGTTGGCAAACACCAACACATTATGAAATTATGATTCCGGGGTTTGTCTGGGGATTAGATTTGTTCTTCAGTAAATGATAATGCAGTGCATTCAATTTGAGTTTTTAGAAAAATTACTTGGACTTTGGTAAGGGTTTAACTTGTTTTGACTTTAAGATTGATATCAATGAAAATAATACAATTACTGAAATATCATTAAAAAATTTTCCACAAACACATTTTTCATTAAATTTTGACATCGACAATTATTCTAAGCTATCATTTCATATAATAAGGAAACAATATATAACATTCTAACAATAAGGAAAATAATATGCTAGAATTCATCACCCTTAATATTCAAATATTTTTGATTGCATTAAAAAGATTATTAGTTAAACTATTTAGCAACTATTTGTTTGCAAACAACGTTAATTTACCAGTTTCTATATACGAACATAAAACGACCTATGTGATACAAAACCGAAACAAAGAAAATATAAGCGTTTAGAATCAAAAATGTGTAAAGTGTTTATCAAATCATTACTGTGGTGTATGAAATAAATTTAATAAACCATGATTTGAAATCCTGAGTTAGATATTTTTTGTAACAATACACGTTTGTGCACTGATGTAAGGTTTTCAAAAGTTTATTATCACACTGCTACGAGGTGGTTTATTTTTATTTGGCGTATTACCCGCCAGAAGAAAAACTGCGATTCTGACAAGTAATCACAGAAAAACTTTGTTATTTAATAATGTTTTGTTCAGAAAATATTGCGTAAGACCATTCTAAATAACTTTTAACTGAAGCATTTAGTGACGGACAGTCGACCTTTAGGCATTAGAATAGAGGCGATCTGGACATGTTACGCTCTCGCGCTGACCACAGAATATGTTTGCGGTCAGTCCTTATAAATTTGCCTCGCCGTTGATCTTCAAATGCCCGCGTGCTGTCCGAACGTCCCATTACAATTTATCCGAACATTCTCGTTTTTATTATAATTTCTTCTCGTTCCCCCGTCGCCGTCTCGGAGTCCTGCTGTTGGGCTGCCGTTGCGCCGGAATCCATCTTCCTCCCCCCTCGCCCGCTCCGATTGTCGTTAGCGGCGGCAAATTGCGGTCCGTCTGATTGCGTCCGGGCCGGGCGTATCTCCATCTGTGTGGTCCAAGGAGCAGCATCCGAGCGTCACGAGGCTGGAATAATGCGGCCAGTAACCGCCCCGATTAAGGCCGTCGCATACCTAGCGATTGAAACGCGAGTGAGTTAGTGAGTGAAGAGATTTGGACGACTCTTAAGACTGTTGCTAGGTTTGAAAGCAGTGAGACTTTGGTATACTCCATTCACGGTTACTTAACACTGTTACTTCCAAGACATTCCTCCGCCTCATATAAACAACGCTTAGAAAATTACACCAGATGGCCGACGCACCGCATTCGGGCGCTCTCAAAGTAATAATATTCTGCATAAGAACTATTTCTTACTAGGCATTACCAACATACCTATTATAACACTGTTTTTATTAGTTTTTAATTAAAAATTAAAAAAATTTAATTTAATTTTAAAATATAAGTAAACTTTAATTTAACCAAAAATAAGTTACTTTTTTGTTAACAGAAGTATACAACACTTGTATTATACGAAATATTTATAAAACAACCAAATACGTCATACATGGGGTGATTTTTGAAAGGTTTGATTTAAAATGTGAAGAAGCCGCGAACAGACTATATAGGGAAATACATGTTAATGAAATTCGTTTTTTTTTTTTAGTCCCTGTTAAAGATAGATAAATACCACTCCATACCTTTTTTGAGCAGAAAAATGCGCGCTTCTTTGCTATCGAAGCCTTTTGTAACATAAATCAGTAGTCGGTTTCCTGGAGAAATCAGAAAAAATTAGTAATTAAATAAAAAATTACTGAAAAACCAATTGTTGAATTTGCCTTTATAAAGACATCCAGAGTATCATTCGTCACACTCGGGTTTTTGTTTCAAGTTTCTTTCTTCAAAGATGGTTTTAAAAATCCGCCTGAATTGTATTAACATGTATTTCCCTATACCAAATTGTCACTGCTTTCAAACCAGAAAACAGCCTTAATTGACGTTGAGGTCTTGAGAGTCGAGCGATTGAAATGCTATGCAGCGTATTTGAAGAAGGTTTTTTTTGGACGAAAATATTCAACATTGCCCCCCCCCCCCCTAATATGTTTACCTACGAAAATATATCACATTCTAGCCGACGACGGAATGGTACTTTCAAGACGTCATGCACATTGGGAACATTATTAACATGCCCTCAAACGTAGCTATAGATGACTTTTTCCATGCTGCTATATCTCAAAGTATACGAACCGGATACATGCGAAACTACGATAGAGGCATTCACTCGACTTCGCTACAGAGTCGCGTCCAATAAACATTACAGTCGCCGCTTAAAGTCACGTTCAGGTGAGTCTCGAAGGAAACACTGCATGCCAGTTGAGCGCTTTGCGCGTAGAGGCGATACCACTGTACTTACGCCGGCCGGCGTCGACCATAGCACTTTATCGTTTTATTGCCTCACTCACACAAATACGCTTCTCACTAGACGGCCACCTTAATGTACAAGTAGAGTGGGCGTCCAACGATGGAGCACTCCGTGCATAACTCATTAAAAAATATTACACCCACTGCCAAAATTATCAGAAAAGTACTATTTAATGTGGCCTCTATGGTAGGTCACCAAACGGTGTGTACAGCAGAAAATGTTATATTAAAAAAACCGCCCAACGTGTCTGAGTGATGTCTGCTTACGAATAGCATTTAATAAACGTTATTCGTCTGTATACGTCTTTCAGTTCCTTTATTTATCTCTAAAGCATGGTTTTGTGATAGTGAAAATTTCTCAAATGTGTCATTTTCATGTATAAATATTCCGGTACAAAACGTTGAAAAAGGAATTGCGACGTCCATCAAACTTTTTTTTTTATTATTACGTCATAAAATTGTAGGGTCTCAGCTGAAAGTCTCATAGGAACGCGTTATCGACGAAGCTGCACGCCAGTTCAGTGCTTTGCGCGTAGAGGTGACGAGAGAGTTGGTGCACATGACTCGGTCGCCCCTAGCGCTCCCACGTTTTGAGCCACAGACGTACAAAGTTTCTTCAACAAGGCGACTCCCTTTAGGGTGCTGCCTAGCAAACTTGCAGCCGAAGAGTTTAAGTGGGAGATCAATGTTAAAGAAATTCTTTCTCAGTGCATCTGTTTTAAAGATAGCTTCAAATAAAAAAATATTCTCCATGGCATTTCTTAAGGAAAACTAGAACGTTAATGAACTTTTCCAATTTTTTGTTTTAAATATATTACATGAAATTTAGCATAAAAATTTTAAATTCACAAGAAATTAATGAATGGTTGTTTTTTTTTTTTGGAAATTCCTAAATGTGGCAGAATTCTCTGAAAAAAAATCCGTTCAATGTTTTTTGTTTGAAACGGTTGATGCATTGAGAAGGAATTTCTTTTCCCTTGATTCCCCAATTCCTTGTTTTCAGGTTTGTTAGAGGTTGACATTATTTTGCATATGATATAATAAAGTATAAACTTTGTAACAATGAAAACATTTTGCTTATGTTAACATACTTAAATTTTCTTAATCAGTAGATATAAAAGGCGGATACTGACCCAATTTCACCAATTTCGATCATTTAAAAGAAATATTAAGAAACTAAAATTTGTAACAGTTGAACAAAGTATCAAGAAATTAAGAATGTGTAAAATATTAAAACAATCTAAAGTAAAAAGAATATTAAAATTTAATTAATTAGAAAATTTATTATCATATATTGATTGTTATTTCTTATTTTTATTAATCCTTTATAACAAAGATAATTACATTTTTCATTAGGGCGCGTACCATCGGTGGCTGGGCATAGCTGGAGGAGTTGAGTTGAGTTGGGAGAATTGGGTGACTCTTAACAATGACGACTTGAGAGCTCGTAAGGGTAAAACTAGGCGATAACGGAGCAGTACCGAAATGCCAAGGTGGGGGAAACGGGAGAACTCCTAGGAAAACCGTCGACAAGTGGCGTCGCCCAGCACGATTCTCTCTTGCAAAATCCGGGAGTGACTCGGCCGGGGATTGAACCAGGTTCGCCCTTGGTGGAAGGCGAGCAGTCTTCCCGCTGAGCCACCGTGGCCTCTTACCTGGATAAATACCTACTGTTGTCGTGACCTCCCCGGCAGCCGAGTTGCAGCATCACCGCAGACAGATGGCGCCTGACAACGGCCTGACATATTGGCTTCGCGGGAGGGCGCGGGAGCAGATACCGGGCTGCTTTGGCGTACCCTAATCCTGAGAAATGGACCGGCAGCGCGCTCCCTGAGACCACCATCTCCCCCCTTCTCCCTAACCATTCTCGTTTGAACCATCAAAACGATATGACGCTTGACAAATATCACAAACTGTAGATATGTGGCAGAGGAGGCATGCCGTCTCTCACGCACCGATCAGACATCGCAGTTAATCATCGCCGCTTTTCATCAGCTGCGGCTGAAGATTATCTGCGTCTCTACCTGTCTGCAGGTTTCACTGCGAGAGCCCGTGAAAGTAACTGCACAGCTTCGTCAGATACTAACTGGAGTCCAAACGACTATATCTGTGATAAACGCTGGTCATAAAATGGAGAGTCCTCTTCTGAAGAGAAGGAGAATGCTGCCTGTGCATTTCCCTGACATTCGGAATTGCGTGAGGAAATGACTCAACCTGACGACAATGCAGTAGAAGTTCGTTACCCAAGGGCCAAATCTTCCACTGTAACACTTTAAACATGGCGCCCGAATACTCACACGGGAAAACATGTTTTTATATATCCTAGTTTTCAAATTCTTATAAATTAATATAAAATTATTTTCATCCTGTAGTGTGGTTTGCCAGGAGCGTGATATGATAAATATGCCTCTCAAAGAAAAAAACTGCCTTGCCGTACGATACATGAACGAATGTGATAAGTTCGTAAACACAGTATATTCGGTTCTCTGCTTTCAAAGATGGGCGGTTTCATGTGTTACCTAAAACCCCATGCTCTTGAACACAGCGTGTCATTAACAACCATTCATCGGCTCACCTGATGAGCTCTCTGTGCAAGTGAACAGAAGGCATGGCGAAAGTAATAATTAACAGCCAATGAAATGTTCATCTCTTCACAGACACACGTAGGCATTTCGCAGCCATCTTGTTACTAGCGATACTTCTGCGTAACTCCACCGAGTGCTAAAAATGTTAAGCGATATTTGGGAGTCTGAGGACTCCGATTTTCGAAATTATAACGGACCCATTACTGCAAGGCCTGAAAAGAGTGGGAAAAATCTAAGAGGAATTCTTAAAATGTGTAGCTGATAGCAAACACCAGCATATAGTGCGACCGTTCGAGAACTGCTAATGAGAGAAACCAGGAAATATCGGAAACTCATTTGATATGATGGTTAATCTTCAAAATCTACTACAAACACATGTTGGTCTTCGGCTGCTGCCATAATAAATTTTTATTTTCATTTGTTACAGCTTCTATTAAGTATCTCATTTAATGGAAGATATGCCGAAAACACTGCAAAAAGGGAGTGATGGTGCTGAAAGAATATTTCACCAAAAATACATTTTAAAATGTGCACTTTGTCTTAGCCTTCAGGTTAAGTGAACAGCATGGTTAATAGTGGGCTGATAGAAGCTGAAGCTAGCTGCCCTACCTGAAGGGCAGATCGAAAGATGGGCGAGAACACATGAGATGGAGCAGTAACGGAATTAATACTGTAAGGGAATGGAATTGCCAGATAAAACACCAGCATAACCTTATAATCCGCCACCCTGAAATTGGAAAATCCCCGTTCGATGTTACATGCGAAACTACGATAGAGGCATTCACTCGACTTCGCTACAGAGTCGCGTCCAATAAACATTACAGTCGCCGCTTAAAGTCACGTTCAGGTGAGTCTCGAAGGAAACACTGCATGCCAGTTGAGCGCTTTGCGCGTAGAGGCGATACCACTGTACTTACGCCGGCCGGCGTCGACCATAGCACTTTATCGTTTTATTGCCTCACTCACACAAATACGCTTCTCACTAGACGGCCACCTTAATGTACAAGTAGAGTGGGCGTCCAACGATGGAGCACTCCGTGCATAACTCATTAAAAAATATTACACCCACTGCCAAAATTATCAGAAAAGTACTATTTAATGTGGCCTCTATGGTAGGTCACCAAACGGTGTGTACAGCAGAAAATGTTATATTAAAAAAACCGCCCAACGTGTCTGAGTGATGTCTGCTTACGAATAGCATTTAATAAACGTTATTCGTCTGTATACGTCTTTCAGTTCCTTTATTTATCTCTAAAGCATGGTTTTGTGATAGTGAAAATTTCTCAAATGTGTCATTTTCATGTATAAATATTCCGGTACAAAACGTTGAAAAAGGAATTGCGACGTCCATCAAACTTTTTTTTTTATTATTACGTCATAAAATTGTAGGGTCTCAGCTGAAAGTCTCATAGGAACGCGTTATCGACGAAGCTGCACGCCAGTTCAGTGCTTTGCGCGTAGAGGTGACGAGAGAGTTGGTGCACATGACTCGGTCGCCCCTAGCGCTCCCACGTTTTGAGCCACAGACGTACAAAGTTTCTTCAACAAGGCGACTCCCTTTAGGGTGCTGCCTAGCAAACTTGCAGCCGAAGAGTTTAAGTGGGAGATCAATGTTAAAGAAATTCTTTCTCAGTGCATCTGTTTTAAAGATAGCTTCAAATAAAAAAATATTCTCCATGGCATTTCTTAAGGAAAACTAGAACGTTAATGAACTTTTCCAATTTTTTGTTTTAAATATATTACATGAAATTTAGCATAAAAATTTTTAACTGACAAGAAATTAATGAATGATTGTTTTTTTTTTTGGAAATTCCTAAATGTGGCAGAATTCTCTGAAAAAAAATCCGTTCAATGTTTTTTGTTTGAAACGGTTGATGCATTGAGAAGGAATTTCTTTACCCTTGATTCCCCAATTCCTTGTTTTCAGGTTTGTTAGAGGTTGACATTATTTTGCATATGATATAATAAAGTATAAACTTTGTAACAATGAAAACATTTTGCTTATGTTAACATACTTAAATTTTCTTAATCAGTAGATATAAAAGGCGGATACTGACCCAATTTCACCAATTTCGATCATTTAAAAGAAATATTAAGAAACTAAAATTTGTAACAGTTGAACAAAGTATCAAGAAATTAAGAATGTGTAAAATATTAAAATAATCTAAAGTGAAAAGAATATTAAAATTTAATTAATTAGAAAATTTATTATCATATATTGATTGTTATTTCTTATTTTTATTAATCCTTTATAACAAAGATAATTACATTTTTCATTAGGGCGCGTACCATCGGTGGCTGGGCATAGCTGGAGGAGTTGAGTTGAGTTGGGAGAATTGGGTGACTCTTAACAATGACGACTTGAGAGCTCGTAAGGGTAAAACTAGGCGATAACGGAGCAGTACCGAAATGCCAAGGTGGGGGAAACGGGAGAACTCCTAGGAAAACCGTCGACAAGTGGCGTCGCCCAGCACGATTCTCTCTTGCAAAATCCGGGAGTGACTCGGCCGGGGATTGAACCAGGTTCGCCCTTGGTGGAAGGCGAGCAGTCTTCCCGCTGAGCCACCGTGGCCTCTTACCTGGATAAATACCTACTGTTGTCGTGACCTCCCCGGCAGCCGAGTTGCAGCATCACCGCAGACAGATGGCGCCTGACAACGGCCTGACATATTGGCTTCGCGGGAGGGCGCGGGAGCAGATACCGGGCTGCTTTGGCGTACCCTAATCCTGAGAAATGGACCGGCAGCGCGCTCCCTGAGACCACCATCTCCCCCCTTCTCCCTAACCATTCTCGTTTGAACCATCAAAACGATATGACGCTTGACAAATATCACAAACTGTAGATATGTGGCAGAGGAGGCATGCCGTCTCTCACGCACCGATCAGACATCGCAGTTAATCATCGCCGCTTTTCATCAGCTGCGGCTGAAGATTATCTGCGTCTCTACCTGTCTGCAGGTTTCACTGCGAGAGCCCGTGAAAGTAACTGCACAGCTTCGTCAGATACTAACTGGAGTCCAAACGACTATATCTGTGATAAACGCTGGTCATAAAATGGAGAGTCCTCTTCTGAAGAGAAGGAGAATGCTGCCTGTGCATTTCCCTGACAATCGGAATTGCGTGAGGAAATGACTCAACCTGACGACAATGCAGTAGAAGTTCGTTACCCAAGGGCCAAATCTTCCACTGTAACACTTTAAACATGGCGCCCGAATACTCACACGGGAAAACATGTTTTTATATATCCTAGTTTTTAAATTCTTATAAATTAATATAAAATTATTTTCATCCTGTAGTGTGGTTTGCCAGGAGCGTGATATGATAAATATGCCTCTCAAAGGAAAAAACTGCCTTGCCGTACGATACATGAACGAATGTGATAAGTTCGTAAACACAGTATATTCGGTTCTCTGCTTTCAAAGATGGGCGGTTTCATGTGTTACCTAAAACCCCATGCTCTTGAACACAGCGTGTCATTAACAACCATTCATCGGCTCACCTGATGAGCTCTCTGTGCAAGTGAACAGAAGGCATGGCGAAAGTAATAATTAACAGCCAATGAAATGTTCATCTCTTCACAGACACACGTAGGCATTTCGCAGCCATCTTGTTACTAGCGATACTTCTGCGTAACTCCACCGAGTGCTAAAAATGTTAAGCGATATTTGGGAGTCTGAGGACTCCGATTTTCGAAATTATAACGGACCCATTACTGCAAGGCCTGAAAAGAGTGGGAAAAATCTAAGAGGAATTCTTAAAATGTGTAGCTGATAGCAAACACCAGCATATAGTGCGACCGTTCGAGAACTGCTAATGAGAGAAACCAGGAAATATCGGAAACTCATTTGATATGATGGTTAATCTTCAAAATCTACTACAAACACATGTTGGTCTTCGGCTGCTGCCATAATAAATTTTTATTTTCATTTGTTACAGCTTCTATTAAGTATCTCATTTAATGGAAGATATGCCGAAAACACTGCAAAAAGGGAGTGATGGTGCTGAAAGAATATTTCACCAAAAATACATTTTAAAATGTGCACTTTGTCTTAGCCTTCAGGTTAAGTGAACAGCATGGTTAATAGTGGGCTGATAGAAGCTGAAGCTAGCTGCCATACCTGAAGGGCAGATCGAAAGATGGGCGAGAACACATGAGATGGAGCAGTAACGGAATTAATACTGTAAGATAATGGAATTGCCAGATAAAACACCAGCATAACCTTATAATCCGCCACCCTGAAATTGGAAAATCTCCGTTCGATGAATATTCCCCAAAAACAGCGCCTGGGGTATTTGAACCAAGTACATGAGATAATTATTAAACTTGGCATTTTTAGCCTACATTCAGAAGGAAAGAAAGGCTTATGAGATCACTTTCATGTCTGTGTGACTTGGTTTTTGTTTGTATCTTAGTGTGTATGTGTGTATGTGTATGTATATGTGTAGGTGTGTGTGTGTGTGTGTGTGTCCACCCCCTTTCAATTTATGAACGCGTGAACCGAATTTCACCAAACTCTTTACACATATAGTATTAAATAAGGACACCTGAATTTTATAGTTTTCGACCATATGGGGCACTTACTTTAAAAATGGTGGCAATTATTAAATTATAAGCTGATATGTCATACCTTGGAAACCATTCAACCATTTTGGACCAAATTTTGAAATAAATGTTGTATGTTGACAGCGCAAGGTGTAAGCACTGAATTCAGAAGGGAATATTTTCGTTGGTCCACCATTTCGGAAGATAGCGTCACAAGAAAGAATAAATATTTTGTGTTATATCTCGAAAACTACTTAACCAATTTTCGCTAAATTTGACAAATATGTAAAACTATAACAGGCATGATAAAAGGAAATAATTTATCTTTAAAAAGCACTGATTTTCAAAATGGTGGCCATACAAATATTTGAGGTTTATTTGGTACAAGTATCTATTACACGAATTATAAAAGCCAACAAACAATTACTTTTGTCCACCGTTTTGTATTATGAGTAAATTAGTTAATAATTCTTTGTGTAATATCTCCGGAAAGAATTGAAAGATTGCTACCAAATTTGGCAAACAAGTAGTAGTGCGGCAGTTGATATGTACAAATATATCCAGTATGTCAGACACTTATTTTTAAAATGACAGCCACCTAGCTATTTTAGCATAGTATGCTATATCTTAGAAAACATGTAATCAATTGCAACTTAACTTTGTATGATCGGAGTATATATAAAAAACATCAAATGTGTTTACACTGAAACCTTTTTATCCTCCATTTTGTAAGACAGTATCATGCGAATAAAAAAAATTATTTCATATCTTAGGGAAGAATTGACCATTTTATACCAAATTTGGTAAACAGATTGTACTGCGGCAGATGATGTTTACAGACAAGTTTTAGGTATGTCTGGCACTTATTTTTAAAATGGCGGCAATACAGTTATTTTATTTTTGAGTGTTTTATCGTCAAAACCCTGTCATTAATCCAATGAAATTTTGTATTCAGGCTGTACATATTACAACCACCAGTTGTTCACGCATAATAAATTTTGTCCACTATTTTGTAAAATTGTATTACATGAAAAACTTTAATTTAGCTGATATCTCCGAAAAACAACATATTTGTACCAAATTTGGCAAATAAGTAGCACTATGGCAGACCATGTAAACTGATTAACTTTGAAAGGGTCAGGCAAACATATTTTCAAAATGGTGACAGCATAAACATTTTAACTAAGAATTTTTTGTTCACTTAACTACAAAGCAATTTTCAACTTTCCTTTTAATGTTGAGAGTATCAATTATATTCTTCAAATTTGCATATGCGTAACCTCCTTCCTCCGCCATTTTGTAAGATAGTCCCACACGAAATAATACAATTTTTTGTCATATCTCGGGACACAACCAACCGATTTCTTTTAATTTTTGGCGATGAAGTTGCAATGTGGTAGGTCATATAAATTTATGGATTTTAAGTGAGTAACTCTCTTATTTTCCGAATACCTCATATAACAACATATTAGCTTAGTGTTCTATATCTACGATACCATGTAACAAAATTACAATTACCTTGTTACTATATCTATGGCAATCCTCGAATGTGATAAAACATAAACTTTTTGTCCTCCATTTATGAAGATCGTCACAAAAATAACGGAGGTTTTATGCCATATATCGAAGACCAATCAACCGATCCATACACAAGTTTCACGAAGTATTGCTACAGTAGAGTATTTAAATTGACATGTGTTATGTGCGGCAAGCATGTTTTAATGTGGTTTACATCAATAATTTAGATTATTTTATTAAATCTATGAAATGTTTCAACAAAATTCAAGCAAATTTTGTACGCAAACATTATTAATTAAAAGCATCGTTTATACGTACAGAAATCCTCTTTTGCCATATTTTTTGCAATATAGTTTCTGGTGAGTAAATAGAACATTTCGCCATATTTATGGAATAATTCAACTAATTTCCACCAAATTTTACACAACTATTGAAGGTCATGTATAACTACATGATTCAAATAGTGCCAGACACTGATTTTCGAAATAGCGGCCATATAAATATTTATATATGTTCGGCATATCTATTTAACAATTTAATTAAATTCAATCAAATCTTTTATGGGTATAATATTTATTAGAATAACCTTATACAAAAACTATGTTATGTTACTTTTTATAAAATATCCCCAATAAAAAAGTTAAGTTTTTGGTTATATCTCATAGACTAATCAACAGATTTTCACCAAATTATTCACACATGTGGCGTTACAGTAGGCCATGTAAACGTTTGTGTTTTAAGTGACTCAGACACTTATTTTCAAAATGATGGATGTGCAAATATTTCAGTTTGGAAAATCCTATCATTCAAAACATTAAGACTGATTACATCCGAAGTTGATGCTCCGAATCCTACCTCCGTGATGCAGTTGATTGTACGCTATCCTTAATATTACGAGTTTTTCTAAAATTTGAATTCCGGGTAAGTCACTCGTGCTTTTTAGTTGTCGTCTTGGTACTTTTCACATGTTTCTGGTTTCATCTCTAATGACATTGTGGTCAATGAGACGTCTACGCCTACCTGCCATCTAAACTTTAAAGAATTTCATTAATATTTATTTGAAACTATGTAGAGAAAAGAAGGCTCATTAGTTATCAGTAACGTCTTGTTGTTTTATCCTACACATTTACAAATAATTATAAATTTTGCAAGTGTCGGAACTTGCCAGTGAATTATATGTTATTTTGTTACAAAGAATCATATTAACATACCCGGACAATAAAATATTGCTCTAAACATTTAATGGCAAAGCCTTACAATACTAAATCATACAATGGCAGTACTAAACACATGTTTGAGGCATGGCTATTGTAACTGGGTACCTCCGAGGTTGCAAACTTGGCGGGGAGCGAAATTCCAAATTTATTGACTGAGTGTTTTAAACTATAAGGATGCTGTGTGACGTATGCGCGTGTCTTAATGGCACATACGAGTAATTGTGTTTGGGGACGAAATGGAAGACTTCAGATACTAAAGAAATTCTTCAAAACATTTAATTCACTGTGCGGGAAAATCGAAGTATTGAATACTCGAATGGCTGCACGCATGATGAAAATGGACGTAGACACTGCAATACAAATTTTGCATGATTAGTCATACATGAAAATAAAACTATATCAGAAAANGGTGTTGTAGTGGCTAGACTACTTGCCGAACACTTAGGTGAACCGGGTTCTATTCCCGTCAGGGTCACTCCCTGATTTCCGCATGGGGGAATCGTGCCGGACGATGCCGCTGGTCGGTGGGTTTCCTCGGGGATCTCCCGTTTCCCCTCCCTTTCATTCCATTGCTCCTCCATACCTCAATCAAATCACCCTTATTGGTTCTCAAGACCTCACTGTTAAGAGCCGCCCAAATCTCTTCACTCACTCATTCGCTTTCCGAAACTAAAGAGGTGTGGGAGGATCTTGGATCGAATCTCAGGTAAGACACAGATATTAGTTTAAGTAAGGTCATAAGATAGTTTGTAAGCCGTACCTTGAAAAGCCTTCAAGCACAACACCGGGGGACCTTAATAAGCTCTTTAAAATTCAATCTAATCCAATCAGAAACTAAAGTTTTAGGTACTCTTTTGCCGAGAAGATTACCAGCAATCCATAGCATTTGGTATCTACAATTTCTATAATTTGTATTCTGGACACTCAAGAAGGGTGCATTGCATCCTTTATTTCTGGTTTTTAAGATGTCAGCGCCTTCTGCGGTTTGGTTGATAGGATATTCGTTTAAGAATGTTGACCACAGACGCGGAGTGTTGTAGGCCTGCACAGAAGAAATTGTTTCCTCATGCAGGTGGTACCGACTCATATCATCGTGACATATTCTGTCACCTTTTTCAGAAGCTGTACTGTGGTATTCTAGTATCTGGAGGGCTTAAATTATTTACAAATAGAGAGATAAGGTGAACACTCCCGATGAGTAAGGTGCTTTTTTTGGGGTACTGCCAGTTTCCTATCCCGTCTTCATTCCGTCATTTTTGGTTTCTTCACCTCATCTTACCTTAGTGCATTCTTCACTCTGGACAGTAATCGCCTGTCTGGCCTTCAGGCATTGCATTCGGCTCTATTGAAGGACCACAAAACTTATATTTTTTACATTCACGTTGAGCGTACCACAGACGTAACATGTGAATACTTTTATTGATAGAGCTCTGCACACGATTTTGCGCCTTGTCGAGCAGCCGTCTCATTCAAGTCGTTTCTGTAAGTCTTACTGGCCACCAGTTATGTAAAAATCACAAAGAGTCCCAAGGAATTTACACGACTTAAAATTAGAAGTCATTCTATTATTTTAAGGATAGAGCATACGCTTAGCTTTTGCGCATACGGTACTTTAAACATTTCCTGGACAAGTATTGAAAAATAGGGCCTTATAAGTGGGATTTTATACCTTCTACTATCATCTGATATAATTGTGCAATTGGTGGTTTAAACTCATTTACATTAACATGCACACATTTTTCAAAGTCAATATAACTATTTAATACTTAAAATATATATTTTTTAATTTTTCGTATATTTCAAGTACCAAAGAAAATGGCCCATATTATAAATGTATGCATATATATATGCATACATTTATAATATGGGCCATTTTCTTTGGTACTTGAAATATACGAAAAATTAAAAAATATATATTTTAAGTATTAAATAGTTATATTGACTTTGAAAAATGTGTGCATGTTAATGTAAATGAGTTTAAACCACCAATTGCACAATTATATCAGATGATAGTAGAAGGTATAAAATCCCACTTATAAGGCCCTATTTTTCAATACTTGTCCAGGAAATGTTTAAAGTACCGTATGCGCAAAAGCTAAGCGTATGCTCTATCCTTAAAATAATAGAATGACTTCTAATTTTAAGTCGTGTAAATTCCTTGGGACTCTTTGTGATTTTTACATAACTGGTGGCCAGTAAGACTTACAGAAACGACTTGAATGAGACGGCTGCTCGACAAGGCGCAAAATCGTGTGCAGAGCTCTATCAATAAAAGTATTCACATGTTACGTCTGTGGTACGCTCAACGTGAATGTAAAAAATATAAGTTTTGTGGTCCTTCAATAGAGCCGAATGCAATGCCTGAAGGCCAGACAGGCGATTACTGTCCAGAGTGATGAATGCACTAAGGTAAGATGAGGTGAAGAAACCAAAAATGACGGAATGAAGACGGGATAGGAAACTGGCAGTACCTCGAAAAAAGCACCTTACTCATCGGGAGTGTTCACCTTATCTCTCTATTTGTAAATAATTTAAGCCCTCCAGATACTAGAATACCACAGTACAGCTTCTGAAAAAGGTGACAGAATATGTCACGATGATATGAGTGGTACCACCTGCATGAGGAAACAATTTCTTCTGTGCAGGCCTACAACACTCCGCGTCTGTGGTCAACATTCTTAAACGAATATCCTATCAACCAAACCGCAGAAGGCGCTGACATCTTAAAAACCAGAAATAAAGGATGCAATGCACCCTTCTTGAGTGTCCAGAATACAAATTATAGAAATTGTAGATACCAAATGCTATGGATTGCTGGTAATCTTCTCGGCAAAAGAGTACCTAAAACTTTAGTTTCTGATTGGATTAGATTGAATTTTAAAGAGCTTATTAAGGTCCCCCGGTGTTGTGCTTGAAGGCTTTTCAAGGTACGGCTTACAAACTATCTTATGACCTTACTTAAACTAATATCTGTGTCTTACCTGAGATTCGATCCAAGATCCTCCCACACCTCTTTAGTTTCGGAAAGCGAATGAGTGAGTGAAGAGATTTGGGCGGCTCTTAACAGTGAGGTCTTGAGAACCAATAAGGGTGATTTGATTGAGGTATGGAGGAGCAATGGAATGAAAGGGAGGGGAAACGGGAGATCCCCGAGGAAACCCACCGACCAGCGGCATCGTCCGGCACGATTCCCCCATGCGGAAATCAGGGAGTGACCCTGACGGGAATAGAACCCGGTTCACCTAAGTGTTCGGCAAGTAGTCTAGCCACTACAACACC
>NQII01014841.1:6940-19558 GCA_002778355.1 Clitarchus hookeri | reverse complement strand
ATTACTCGCATGACAGTGTTTATATTAACAAGTGACGGAAGGATATAAATTGGCTAAAAGAAAAAAGTAACGAGGTCTTCAAAAGTGCTCACTTTACTGTGGCCATATCGACCCTCCCCATAAATATGCTCTTGTCCCTCAGAATGGGAGGTAGTATTTCTGAATAAATTTTGTTCAGATAGTTTTGTTTTGACTTTTTAGAACCGAATGCTTATTGGCTTATTTGCTAGACACATATGGCTTTATACTTTCCGGAATATTTTCGAATATTATTATTCTACTTTTTAGTTTCATTTTCAAATACTCATACCATTTGCAAGTTTCTGAATATTTCCTTTTGTGACGCAAAGATTTTTTTTGAGGAATGAAACGGTTTCGTTTTTATATATATTTATTAATCTATAAATTACATTGTTATGGAAAAACACTTTTTTCCTTCAGCTTCCTTCCATGCATACATTTGTATTTTTATTTATGAGTTTTACAACACAACATATGTGAAAATATTATTATTTCAAGAGAGAGAACGTTATTTTGAAATTTTCTNGTTTATGAGTTTTACAACACAACATATGTGAAAATATTATTATTTCAAGAGAGAGAACGTTATTTTGAAATTTTCTTCATAGACAAGACAATTTTGAATTATTAATTTTTTTTTCACTTTCAAATATTTTACAAAGTACAGTACATTTTTTTTCTCATTTTTCTCATTCAACATAACAAATTTAAACATTATTTGGTTTCAAAACAGCATCAAGTTATTTTACAATTCTCCATTTATTATCTGATTTTTTCCTTTAAAGTGCATTTAACATGTCTTTAATAATTTGTCTCAAAACATATTTTACACAAAATATCAGTACTGGCGAGTCTGTTCTGATTGTGATAGGCCCTCTGCTNTAATTTGTCTCAAAACATATTTTACACAAAATATCAGTACTGGCGAGTCTGTTCTGATTGTGATAGGCCCTCTGCTTGTCACAATGTCCACTGATGGGAAACATAGCTGCGCTAACTCTTCACCTACATCTGGCATTGATGTAAGTGCTGGCTTCTTCTTGCGAGAGGTCACAGGTTCGGTCACGCTGACAGTCTTGTGTTTCCTGCGGCTGGATACTTTTGAACTGGCGCACTCACTGCAATTGAGGACTGGTCTCCAGATAATATGTCGGTCGTAACTGACGACCGGCTGGTAAATAGAATGGACCAGGTCACCTCAGAGTCCGGAGCATGCAAAGGCTTGACATTTTGATTTTTGGCAAATGCAATAACCTCTCTTTGAGAATTCAGCAGCTTGGTTTCTAGACGCATGTAGAATACGCAACACTGCCCGTAGCACGTGCAGTCCGCAATCTGCTGACATGGCTCGAAAGATGACGACTCGTGGGCATACAACGTATTAAACAGACCGTCACATTCCTCTGTAAATTCTCTCAGCTTGCCATCTTTCCAGTAAGAATGTTACTCTGCTTAAACCAGGCTCCGTGCTTACATAATGGTTAGCAGGGTGGAATGTCGCCATCTTGCTTAGCCGATGGTCGACAACGAACTGGATGCAGGAAAGCTTCGTCTCTTTCTGTGACGAATATGTTATCATTGCCGTTATTTATAAATCTCGGCAAGTAGTAGCAGAATTCTAGAAGTGAGGTAACAGAACACTTCGATTCACTCACATCTGTTTCTGCATATAATTTGACTCTCCCACGGTCACACTGTTAGAATCACTGCTGCTGGGTTCCATAGTCGGAAATTCTGGGCTTATGGCCGTGTGCAGTACCCAGACTTAAATTTATGTTTTCAGGTAGACTTCACACGTAAGCGGTGAGCACATTGTCTCCAAAGTAACGTTTCCATAGTTTAAAATTGATGTGTTCCGCTCACCCGGGTCGACGAAGTTCATTTGTGTCTGTGAACCCCAACGGTGTCTAAGCTGCTCTTCACTTGCTTGCGACAACAGATAACTTGTAGTTGTAGAAAGTTGACAGTCAGGGCGTAGATAATATACTGCAAAAGCAATGAAACTGCATGGTACTGAAATTACAAACATACACTCATCTTCAACATTACAGCTTACCCAGTGTTCGAGTCCATAGCATGCCATAACTTGTTCTGGTAAGCCTGCTGGCTTAAAATAAATTCTACGATAGCCGAGGGTCACATCCCCATACTTGCAAACATCTAGCAGATTAAAATTCTCGTACATCATTTTGACTGCTGTGTAGGAAGGCCAAAGCTCAACTAAAGTATTTTCTCCCTGACTGAGATATGGCATTATCACTTACGAAAATTAAAGCATGATTTCCGACATACTATAGCTCAATTAAAGTATAGATATTTCTCTTCTTCCCTCCTGCTGTCGGAGATGTACATACTCTTCACGAAAAGTCCAACAAGTGTGTATTCTTTCCACTAGCGTTAGGTATCATACCTCTGTAAGTTACATGTACCAGGGTCTTGTTAAGAACTTCCATATCCCTCTGCTGAATAAGTTGAACATACCGTTTTGGTAAATGTACTCTAAAGTCATTGTTTAATATGCACGTAATGCTTTTCCCGTAGATCTTGTCAATCTCCTGGAAATCTGATGCGACGTACTTCTGCCCGATCTTCATGTCGGAAAGTTTCTAGTACTAAACAGCACGATTAAATTTTTCTATTAGTCCATTCATGATGATCGACTGTGACACGACACGCACGCAGGAGAGCTGTATTTCAACTGATATTTTTACTTCAATTCTCTCTTAATTTTATATTTACGATGGCAGCTGACCTCATTTACATGTTTGTACTGTTATGTTTACCCGTTATTAGCTGACCTCATTTACGTCTTTCACGTGTTGCCCACCTCCATAAAACAAGTGCGTTTAAGCAAGGACAAGCAAAATAATTCACACCTGTATTGCAAGTGAGCTTAATGTTTGTGTACCACACTTTTAATTTTTTTCAGTGATGGGCAATCATAATCAGTTTGCAAGTCGTAAATTTGTATGTTAGCACTGCAGTAAATACTTATAAATCTTTTTTGTTCTGGACCTGCTACAAACACTACCCTGTTCATCTCAACGGACAACATGTCAGTGAGTATACTGCTTATTTTTTCATATTCTGTGTCGCCATCTTGCCATGTAAGTCCATGATAGTAATTTGTCAACCACCGATTCGTGACTTTACTCTTGTTGTCGAGCAGCTGCCAAGCAAACGGTGGTAAGAATTTGCAGGAACTTGTGCTTCCATTCCTATACGCAATACACATTTCTTTGATGGTGAGTCCGAGAGGAGATGTGAACCCCTGCGCGTTAGCGAACATGTTGACAGGTGGCGTGTGAATGAATTAATTTTCACACTCACATCAGTACTTTAACGATTTTGTCTCGTACATTGTATGTGACCAGGCTAACGTGAATTATCAAAGCATATGCTCAAGTGTTGTAGGGAAAATTCTCTACTTACACCATTTCTATGCTACAGTCAACCACTCCTGTGTTCACTCTGTCGTCTTGTTTGCTCACATCGAAAACTAGGAGAGGTGCGGTGCTCATATATTCACACGGTTCTAGCACCTGGGATGGTGTTCGTCCAAAGTAGATTTTCTGAAAATCTGCAAACATATGATATGGCATCATGTAAGTCCCATTCTTACAATCTACATTTAAATCTCTGTAGGGAAAACTTCCAGAGTTGAGAAATATTTTAACATTCTTTATTTCACGTGATCGAATTTCTATCGATCTGCACTTACATTTGTTTTCCCCTCTGGAATGCAACTATGATATAGCATGGCTTCTCGCTTGCAAAACTAGACTTTACATTCAATTTTACACTGATGAAGAAAGGCACACTCGGGTAAGTTTCCAAACTCCATGCTCGGAAAGCGATATCGATGTTTCGTCCCTTCTTGAAGTATTTCAAAAACTTTACACACTCCGACATTTTTAATTGCACATGAGGTAGCATCAATTCGATGGATTGTATCGACAGTGTCGTAGGTTCTGGTCCAATAGGAACTTCCTGAAATGCATTCGTTTGCATGTTGTCTAAGAGAATAACCAATTCTTGTTTGGAATTAATAATTACATGCCTATAACCCTTTGAGAAACTTAACTTGCATGCAAATTTTTTTTTATGTCTAAGTTCGTATGGGGTTATTTAGGCAATGACAGATATCCCTTTTGTCCCTTTCGTTCGACTTTTCCTTTTTTTTCTTTGGCCTCCACCGACTATCGGATATGGTCTCATGTACAGAACTTTCCGTTTTTTTTACTCATTGCGACCGACTCCAGCTTTCGATTGTGTCTAATTGCTTCGGCCAACTGCTTGCTTTGTTCTTTAGAACTGTTTACAGACCTTGATAAACTGCTGCCACCTTTGATGAGACCTCCAAGAGCGCCGAGTGCAGGCAGAATGAATGTCGGAAAACATCCTTTTCTCTTCCTCCCGTTACGTGCTTCTCTCAGTATGCTTTTATTTTTCTTCTGGTTGAATTGCATGCCCATACTTCACTTGACTTTGGTTTTCATTATATTGGAAACACCCCGAGCAGCTAGACATTCACCAAACTTGGATTCAGGTGATTTTACAATCTTCTTGGCTTTATCGGCGAGAATAGCATCAGCAGCGTGTCTGTCGCCCAAGCTCTTACTGCTCGCATAAGCAATATCGTGGTCCTCAAATTCGTCGTCCAAAGCATTAATACCTCTGTCGCCATGCGCAAGCCTTTTTTTCAAGCTTCGTGCCTGGCCCGCATTACTCGTAACCAGGAATTTGCAGCTCGAATGGAAGCTTGTTTATAAGTGAATTCACAAGTCCATGTCCACATTTGGTCTAGCCTCTATGAGGCATTACAACAGACTGACTACAAACACACTAGACAGCTCCTTTATACATTTTTTGGAGAGAAGTACCAACACTTGTCTATGTTTTCTATATCAGTCTAATGGAGATTGTCAAGCAGGACACTAGTCTCCCAGTGCNGAAGTACCAACACTTGTCTATGTTTTCTATATCAGTCTAATGGAGATTGTCAAGCAGGACACTAGTCTCCCAGTGCATATAATCGCTGAGGATGAAACTACTTCCCTTGAATCACGTCATAGCCCTCGTCATAGCCAAATACCATACAGTGTCTTATTTGTGAAGCATCTAATTGTGGCAAAACATGCGTTCTTCTGAGTTTATTCGAAGAGACCAATGGTATTCGGTATGGTAATGTGTACCTATTAACGAAATCGCTTCAACGACCGAATAACAAGCGACTTGCTCGGATTCTAGAAACTGTGGATGGTATATAGTATTTTCCATTCAGCGATAATGAGGATGTGATTTCTCCCGATAAGGCTAAACCAAACTCTGTGTTTGTTTTNTATAGTATTTTCCATTCAGCGATAATGAGGATGTGATTTCTCCCGATAAGGCTAAACCAAACTCTGTGTTTGTTTTCGATGATGTGGCATGTGAGAAGCAGACCTGTATGCAGGAATATTTCAGTTTGAGCAGGCATACATTGGTGGATTGTTTTTACCTCTGTCAAACTTATTCTTGCATACCGAAACAGTTTTTTCGCTATAATGCAAATGTGCTATTTTTTTGGGGATGGACGAAATTAATTTACGCCATGCGTATTCCTACCATGTAAATACAGACATGCCTTTCGAATAGTTTAAACATGTGTGTGTTCGTNTAATTTACGCCATGCGTATTCCTACCATGTAAATACAGACATGCCTTTCGAATAGTTTAAACATGTGTGTGTTCGTTGTTGGAGTGGGCCATACGGATTCCTTGTGGTAGTAAAATACATTCATCTACTTAAAGGAAGATATCATCGAGGTTTTGATAAGTTCATAATCATTCACCATTAAGAGATGGCGTATACCATATCTAAATTCGGACATGATGGTCTGCAACGATAAAGAGATAGCTGCCTGGTGCAGATGGAAGATGGCCACTGCAGCATTAGAGAGAGACGACTTAAGAATGTGGGTGAACCGAAACATGGTGGTGATGCTGTTTATATGGTGTATGTCCAATCAGTTAATTCAGAAACTTGAAGGCACTGACAGTAATGCAAACATATGATAAAACAGAGGCCCAACTACGTTCATTGACTGAAGGCTTGAGCAAACTCTCTATGTTAGATACAAACATTAATGCTGTTGAAGAAAGAATAACCAGCAAGATTATTACTGCTTTGTCTGCCATGAATAATGATGAGAAAGTATGCAAATACTGTAGTCATATCCGAGATACTATTATACAGCGTATAACGAAATTAGAAAACAATACCATAAACAACATCAAGCAGACTTCCATACGACCTGCTGCTACTCCTACATCTAGTGCACCCTGGCCTACAGTAGCATTTAATCCAAAACCGAAAACTGCACCAAAATAGTAAAATGATAATATAAACAGTTTCCATTACTGTTTTGTATTTACTACAATGGCGGACCCAGCTGATGAATTACGCCGCGTTATCGAAAATTTGCGTGCACAATATTTGTTGGCCAAGTGAGCACATGTGGAACATGGCGTGGTCTTGGAGGATGCATCAAACCGCTTACATCTCGACTTGATAATTTTCAACCTGTAGTTTCACCTGTCGCATTAAAGAAAGAACCTAATGAAGCTATACAGCTGCCAGGGAGGAAATGAAAGCGTAAACTGGATGTAGAAGAAGTAGCGGATGAAGATGATATTCCATTGTCAGTTTTGAAGCGAAAAAAAGATTGAGCTAATAGTGGAAATGTACATTCTCATGGTTACGTANGCCAAGTGAGCACATGTGGAACATGGCGTGGTCTTGGAGGATGCATCAAACCGCTTACATCTCGACTTGATAATTTGCAACCTGTAGTTTCACCTGTCGCATTAAAGAAAGAACCTAATGAAGCTATACAGCTGCCAGGGAGGAAATGAAAGCGTAAACTGGATGTAGAAGAAGTAGCGGATGAAGACGATATTCCATTGTCAGTTTTGAAGCGAAAAAAAGATTGAGCTAATAGTGGAAATGTACATTCTCATGGTTACGTAGCAATATATTCGCCCTGGTTCAATGATAGAACATATGGAGTTTACGAAACAAATGAAAAATGTTTTCTGGGTAACAAGGACATTTTTTTCCTCCCAAATGGTGAAATTCAAATCGGACATGAATCTCTGCATGCACCCGGACCTTTACGAATTACTCTTCATGATAGAACATACTACGTGTTCACAAGCTGCACTGCGACAGTACAAGTCGCTGCTAAAACTAACGAGTACACATATAAAAGATAACGATCCATCGAGCAAGGAGTAAAAGGATACTGCTAATGCAAAATTCAGCAATATCATACGTCTGTTTCCAGATGTAAACGTACCGTCTGGTTCCGGTCTGCTGGCAAAAATCGAAGATGGACATCATCTATATTATGTGTATTCGGATGATGAAAACGAACTCGTCGATATATTGCTTCACAAAGAGCTAGAAATAATTCTCACGCAAACGAAATGACTAATTTTTTGGAGGAATTACATGAAGGAGGCTACATACGATGAGTCGGGCAGATATCGCTAGCAAACTGCACAAGCCAGCTAGACGAAATTATCCAAGATGCAAAGTGGCAGTGTTTGGATTGCGTGGTTTATATATAGGCAGATTTGGTCATAATGATTCCATACGCCCATATGAATAAGGGATTCAAGTATATGCTGACCGTGATCGATTGTTATAGCAAGTTCGCCTTTCTGTGCCAGTCAAAACCAAACGAGGTAAAGATGTTGCTAAAGCGATGGAACTCGTTTTGGGTGACAAAGGCCCACCGAAAAATCTGCAAAACGATCTTGAACGCGAGATTTATAATCCAGAATTCAGCATCTAATGAAGAAACACAAGATCAATCTTTATTCTACGCATAGCGGCATGAAGTGTGCTGTTGTCGAAAGGTATAATCGCATTTTGAAAACAGTGATGTGAAAACAATTCTCAGCACAAGAAAGCTACAAATAGTAGGGAATATTACCATAACTGGTTTCCGAGTACAACCACAAAATAAATCGTACAATAGGAATTCGTCCCATTGCCGTTAACGACAACTCATTTCTACGAACAGTTTACATGAATGAAAAAATTATTGATAGTCGGAAGCCATAAGCTAATGTTGGAGACTACGTACACATTTTAAGAATGAAAGGGACATTTGACAAAGGATATGCACAGAACTGATCAAACGAATTGTACAGAGTCGTCAAAATCCATCATTATGGACCTCGTACCTTCTATCTTGAAGAAATATATGGACAAGTTTTACGGGGCAGCTTTTACAGTGAAGAAATACAGCTCACGAAATTTCTCGACACTTACCTTGTAGAAAACGTTTTGGATTTTATAAGTTATTTGCAATAAACTTTACGTGTGCTTTATAGGGTTTCCAGATCAAAAAAATAGTTGGATTGACAAGGATGCTATCACGGATAAATAATGATGTATTTTTTTACAACTGTCTGCTAGTCGTAAGAATATGGTAAAATCATATCCTGCACTTTAGTCAAAAATTGGTAAATGGACAGAATACGATTTTGTGAAAAACTAACTACAAGAGAAATGTATTATCCTGTACAAACAACAATTTTATTTAATTAAATTTTTTTCAGAACGCAAAATTTTATTTATAAGATTATTACTTTTTTTATTGCTGCCCACCGACATCCTGGTCTGTGTAAATGAGTCATTGGAATGTGTTGTTGCTACAGAAATGGAAGTGGGCTAATGGTATTGAGCAGTGTGTAGGCACTTGCTCAGACTTTGTGGTCTGTGGTAAATGTGTCACGTTGCAATCATTGGAAAGTGTTGGTGTCGAGACTGAAATAGAGAAAGCTAATGGTACTGCCAGCCACAGCAGGTAGGCACACACACACTATTTTTATGTAGGTGTGGAAAGCACTTATCATTTGCTATGCTACAGAGAGAAAAAAAACTTATTAACTTATTATTTATGTGTACGAGTATAAAAAAAATTATCAGCAAAATTAAAGAGTACCTGCATGTTTATGAATATGAAACATATCATTATTGATAAGACACAATTGGTGCAGGGATACTGATTTTCAAGAATTTAACACTAATCATTTGCAAATATAAACCAACTATGCCTGTAAATGTACTTGGGAGCAATGTCATCCAAGATGGCGGTTCCAAGATTATGGCAAGGCCTCTGGGCCTCACCCAGGACCAATTCTAACATGTAGCTCTTCAACCGATGCCGAAAGGAACAAATTAATTCTCTATGTACAGTCATCAGTCGGACAAGTTATCATAACACTTTTAATTATTTCACATATAATATTATTTCTCGGTTGAGACATACCCTTCTCATGACTATAACACTTCTTAGGAAAAATATGGAACATCGCTCTTAGCCTCCAGCCGACACCAGCGCTCCTAGCGGCCGATGACGACATCAAGTGACACTACAACTGCCTAGCAGACATTGTGGGAACCAAGATATTGCCCCTGGTAGGCAATGAAAGAAACTTCCAAGTTGGCGATCGATACTAGTACCACCTAGCAGACAGCATGAGAACCAAGATGGAAGCATACGAAACAAGAAGTTGACCTGGCGCGCCCCTAGCAACAGCTTATGTAAAAAAAAGACAAGTGGAAAAAAGATGGCAGATAGCAAAAACAAAATGGCGGACAATATAGCAGTTTCAACACAAGAAGATAGACTAAAAAAATTGTGAATTTAAAAACAACATGGCGAATATTAAAACAATATGGCGGACTCAAAAACAATATGACCAACTCTAAAGGTCAAGGTAATCGAAAATGGCAGATACAAGATGGTGGGTAAGCCTCTGGGCCTTACCCAGGACCCATTGTTGCCGAACATACAAACTCATACTACTTGTGTGTGTGTGTGCAGCGCCGTCCGTAACGAAAGCGAGGCCAGGTGGAAGAACTTTTGCGAAGCCCATTCCTTCCAAACTAGTGAATCGCCTCTTCCTATAATTCCTGTCGAGACTTATGGCGCGCCGGGCGCCGCCTAGGCTAGATATGTATAACAATGGCTACAGATTGAGTATGTAGTTTATTCACGATTACTTCTAACTTTTCGGAAGCCCTGCTGAAGTTCAACTTCCTGGATATTTCTCTCCCTCATGCAAAAACCGAGTTTAGAAAATTATATCAAAGGGAGAACGCACCGCATTCGTACGCACTCAGTGCAGTAATATTTTTGCATAAGAACTATTTCTTATTACGCGTTACCAACAAACCTATTTTCTAACCGTTTTATTCATGTTAATTATGCATTAAATATTATAATTTATTGATAAAATATAATTAAAAGTTCACTTTAACAAAAATTTAGGTATTTTTATGTTATCACAAGTACAAAACGCTTGTGATATGTGATATATTGGATGATTTTTCAAAGGTTTGATACAAAAAGTGTGAAGAAACCGCAAACAGACTAAAGCCTACAAACAATATGACCAGCTCTTGAGCGCCCGCGCCTAGCTCCTGACATATAAGTAATAAAGCATTTTGCATTTTATAAATAAACACGTTTAAATATACAATTTTTCCGTGAAATATATAACTAGCATCGAAACGAAACTAAACTAAATATTTTAATACTTATTTAATTTTTTTTTTTTTCGTGCGCGAGGCCCTGTGCGGACCTTGCTGGCTGCGCACAAGTCTCCGTGTCCCAACATTGAACTGCTTTTTTGCCATCAGGACTAGCAAAAACGGCGTGGATTGGATTTGAGGTTAGAACACAGTTTAGTAAACAAGTGCTTTGAAATATTTTTATATTTCCTCTAATCGATTTGTAATGCTGTTTGATTGAATTAAAATTGGTAAGGGTATTTTATTAATATAACAGTGCTTGTCATTTAAAAGTTAAGATATAAACAAACGCGTACATCATTGTTGACCATGTGACTTTTACAGTTGTGTTGGTGTGGGATCGTTGAATGTTGGGTACATGCGCAGAAGACGAATGATAGGTCTACTTCATCTTTAGTCTATGTTTGCACGCCCCTAAGGACGTGTGTGTGTGGTGTTGCAGAGGAGCAGTTGTCGGACGTGTTGTTCTCGGGACGGCGGTCGTTCGCGGAGCTCTCGCCTGCGGACCTGAGCGACCAACGAGCGTGCCTGCAGCTGGAGCTGAGGCCGCTGTCTTCCAGGGGACTGCTGCTCTTCGCCGGACACAGTGATGGCCGCTCCTTCCTCTCGCTCTCTCTGCAGGGCGGCGTCCTCGAGCTACGTGTACACCCAGGTACAGTCCATCACCTCTTGCATTGTTTTCAATGCCGGTAACTAAGACGATGCCGCTGGTCAACGGGTTTCCCCCGACCTTGCACTTCGGCGCTGCTCCATACCCACCTCGCTTCATCCTCATCGGCTCTCAAGACACCGTTGTTATGGATCCCANTTGCACTTCGGCGCTGCTCCATACCCACCTCGCTTCATCCTCATCGGCTCTCAAGACACCGTTGTTATGGATCCCACCTGCCTGGCGCTTGAACTGCATTGCAGAGTGTTTGAAATTCTGTTTTTTAGACGAAACTATTAAACGTTTCCCCAGTATGTTTACCTGCGAAAAGACATACCCCACGCATGCTGTAAATATTATTTTGGAGCACTCCAATATAGCCAAAACGGCTTTTTTTTTCTTTTTTTTTTTTTTTNCCAGCCGGACACGAGCCAAACTACGATAGGAGCCCGTATTGAACCTTATTTCAGACGTTTCATCAATAAAATAAAAGGGTCACTGCTGAAAGACCCGTAGGTACACGCAGCACTACGAGAACACTGCACGCCAGTTCAGAGCAGTGCGCATAGTGCCGATGGCGCTCTTGCAGCGTGTGCCAGTGTAACCCTTATACCTCCCGCGCTTCTCGGCCAAAAAAGGAGCAAAACGATGCAGGCAGGCGGTACCCTTAAGAGTCTTATGTACATGGAACTTTTCTCGCCAATCGTGTATCAGAAGCGAGGAGGCGATAAGAACGGCACCGGCCTTCGTGTCTATCGCCTCGGCGCGACGCATCTACATGCGAGGTTCTGGACTGGCGTGTAGTGTTACCGTTGGGCTGCTGGAACTACGGGAAGCGGTGACCCTATAATTTTATTAGTAAAGTCTAGCAAAGTTCACTTCATGTCCCTGTGCCAGCTCTGAGTGTTTCTGATCAGTACAATTTGCGGGATGACAGTGTGAAAAGACAGTTTGTATATACACTGAGGCGACAAAAGTCATGGGTTACCTCCTAATATCGTGTCGGACCTCCTTTTGCCCGACGAAGTGCAGCAACACGACGTGGCATGGACTCAACAAGTCGTTGGAAGTCCCCGGCAGAAATAATGAGCCATACTGTCTCTATAGACGTCCATAATTGCGAAAGTGTTGCCGGTGCAGGAGTTCGTGCACGAACTGACTTCTCAATTATGTCCAAAAAAAGGTTCGATTGAATTCATGTCGGGTGATCTTGGTGGCCAAATAATTTGCTGGAATTGTCCAGAATGTTCTTCAAACCAATCGCGACCAGTTGTGTCCCGGTGACATGGCGCATTGTAATCCATTAAAATTCCATCGTTGTTTGGGTACATGAAGTACACGAATGGCTGCAAGT
>NQII01014840.1:0-27907 GCA_002778355.1 Clitarchus hookeri | reverse complement strand
CACTCTTTCTCTCGCTGTCAGTTGCCCGAGTGCGCCGACGAGTATACACGTGGTCGTATTGTTTTTGCGCTTTGCTCCGAGCGACCATCAAATGGATAAGTTTCTCAAAAGATCTGCGCAGCCCTCCACGTCCGGTACAAGTGTCAGTAGCGGGTAGCGAATCAAAACCGAAAAAAAATAGACATTATGACGACAATAACTTGAAATATGTATTTACTGTCATGAATAATAAACCTCAATGTATGATTTGCGGCGAAGTATTATCACGTGAGAGTATGAAACCATCAAAGCTTATTCGTCACCTCTCAACCAAACATTCCGAGGAAGCTGATAAACCGTTGGATTTCTTTGGAAGAAAGCTGAAAACCCTTAACCAGCAGCAAAATACTATGATTCAGGTAATAAAATAGACTGGTTATTTGTTGATTACACAAACAATGTTTTTATATATAATATTTTACTCAATTATTTTTTTATGGTTGTTGTTGTCTGTTTTTAGTTATCCAGTGTCAGCGAGAACGTATTATTCGCTAGCTACCGAGTCGCATGCCGAGTCGCTANGCTAAAGCAGGGAAGCCGCATACAGTTACAGAGAATCTTATTTTGCCAGCAGCCATGGATATGGTTGAAATTATGTTAGGTAAGCAGGAGGCAAACAAGCTAAAAAGCATACCGCTTTCTGATAATACTGTTGAACGCAGAATAAACGATATGGCCAGTGGCATTCGAGAACATGTAGTTGGAAAATTAAAGAAGAGCCCACATTTTGCTTTGCAGTTTGACGAATCTACTGATGTTTCAAATTGTGCGCAAATTGTGGTATTTGTACGCTATGAAGCAGATGAAAGTATTACAGAAGACATTTTATTTTGCAAAGCACTTCCTGCGAATACTACAGGCCAGTGTTTGTACGACATGTTTTTACAAAGCACTCGCGACTACGAGGTTGATTGGAGAAAATGCATCGCCATTTGTAGCGATGGCGCTAAAGCTATGACTGGCAACACGAGCGGACTCGTTGCGAAATTAAAATCAATAATGCCAAATGTTTCATGTACACACTGATTTCTTCATCGACAAGCTCTGGCAGCCAAGGTTTTACTTTCTGATTTAAATGATGTGCTTAAAGAGGTGATCAAAATTGTGAACGCCACTAAACGTAAAGCCTTGCAAACTCGACCGATCAGAATGGTTTGAGAATACATGGGTTCGCTCCATCAAAATCTCCTTTATCATACAGAGGTCAGGCGGCTATCCAAAGGAAAGGTATTTACAAGAGTTCTGGAAATAAAAGCTGAAATGTTAATATTCTTACAAGATGCAAAATCGGAATATGCGAATAATTTTTGTGACCCTGTTTGGTTATTAAAATAAGCATTTCTCGCTGATCTATTTAACAACCTAAATAATTTAAACCAGAGCCTCCAAGGGAGAGAAAAAATTATTCTAACGGTCAAGGATAAAATCAAAGGATTCCTCGCAAAACTTGGTTATTGGTTAACGTCTTTACAAAAAATGATATATGAGTCTCTCCCTTGCGTTTAGAAGATTGTCGAAGAAACTGCATCGGACCAATCGTTGGTAGTAAGTTCTCACGTTCCTTGCATGATACAGAGCTTGCGTAATTTGGAAGAGAAACTATTAAGTTACTTTCCAGAACTGAACTCTGAAGCTTACAATGGGCATAGATGGACTCTAAATACTTTCTTGGCTGATCTAACCACGAATATGAAAGCAAATCTCATAGATTTAGCTGCTGACGGCACGCTTAAAATGGAATTTTATTCGCAAAATATTGACGTTTTCTGGATGAAGAAAAACAAGAATATCTACAGCTGGCAAGAGACGCTTTAAAATTATTAGCGCCATTCGCCACTACCTACCTGTGTGAACTAACGATCCCTTCAATGGTGAACATAAAAACTAAAAAGAGAAATAAGCCCCGATTAGAAAATGATTTGATTATATGCGTCTCAAAAAATAGAATCACGATTCGACACATCATTAAAAACTAAACAGGCACAGCCTTCTCACTAAAATTGCAGTTTTTTATTGTAGTGTACGACTTTTAACCCTTGCCTTTTTCTTTGACCTGGCTTGCGATCGTGACCCCCCGAGCAAGGCTTGGCGACCCCCCTGAGGGTCGCGACCCACAGGTTTTAAAACACTGGTCTAGAGAAAACAATGCATTCATATATAATTTAGGCTCTAGTCGAAAGTTTAATTGTAAGCCAGTCCTGGATTTGATTTGGGGCTTTAACCAGACATTTTCTGCCGAATGAATCCAATGCTCAGAAATTAGGATATGCTTTATCACTTGTGAATTCTAGCATAATGATAGATACCAGAGGGACCATATAGCCTATTTATTGTGTTCTTAAAAATATTCCAAATTCTGTGAATTTTAATACATTTTATATTTGGATCTGAATATACCATTCTCAAAGCTTCGACACGAACTATAGAGGTAGATATTGATATAGCATTTTGACGTCAACTAGAAAGTTCTACAGAAAATTGCAGGACTTTAGTAAAAACAGAAACTTTTCTTTAGCTTATTTACAATACATTTTTATGTTTGCTACAGTATAGTAATAGCTAATTGTATTTACAGTAAATTTTTACGTATTATATTTTAATAAAATGTGTTACAACACAGCCAATGTAGGTTTTAAGTGGGAGTAGTTATTAATCACCAAATACATAGGATGGCTGCTAACCGGAAAAACGTGGAAAATCCAGGGAATGAAATAAATTTACAAATGAAAAATTTAGATGTTTTAGATGTCCAAACAAATCGAGGGTGTTACATCGGATCGCATAGCAAAGGATTATATTTTATTCTGACTTGTAATTGTGCGTCAGTGCACACATCTCCTGTGATTCTCCTACACTGAAGTTAGGTTAAGTTTGGTTAGTTCTGCTTGCACTTACTGTGGTTATCAGTACAGATTTAATTACTGTAATTAAACTGTTAGTCATTGTACTTGTCCTGACCCACGATAGCTGCCACACATTCCCTGTGATTCACCTGTTGGGAAGTAAGGTAATGACTTCTTGAATGTTCTAAAATTAGGTGGCCGATATTTTTTTTTTTTTTCATAAATTTTACGTGTTCTACCCTACAAATCCTCTGATCTTCAGAGCCCTCTCTACTATCACTATGCATAGTATTTACAGAGAACGGACATTCGTGCAAGTGTGGCTAAATTCCATTAATTATTACTAAAAGAACACTAGCCTCCATAAGAAATAAGAAAAAACAAAAAAAAGCTGGCAATATTAATAAATGACCTATTCCTCAAAGTTTCAAGGTTTTTACTGTCCTGGCTGTTAACCCACCACACAAAGCCAACATAAGCATTTAATTTCTCCACTCGCACAGTTTCGGTCGGTCTATAAACTCTACGAGTCGCAATACTACTACTACTTGAGATTGTTAACAGACCGGGCAATATATGTTAACTGTCGCATTTACTTACGTAAAATCAATCAAATCATCATATTCCTATTATTTCTCCCTCTCATTTAATGAAAGGAAGACATATTTGGAATTTATCACACCCTACACAAAATCGCTGTTCAATGGTTAAGTAACACAACGCACGTTTACATTCATTGAATTACCCCATCCGTACACAATTTCCACCCAAAGTTTTGTTGAATGTAGTGAGGTTCATGCCGTCTTAACTAGTACGAAATCTCATCACCAGATGTCAGTCACATTGCGTAAATATGCGAATTGCCAATTAAAACTATAGGCAAGATGAATATGTTTTGCTAGAACTTGGTTTTTAATCATTTGTGTGTTAGAAATGTATTTACAAAGTATCATTATTAAAAAATTTGTTGTTAAAAAGTTATGATTAAATGAAAGTTTTACGTTTTAAACGCCCGCCAAAACGTCTATGCTCATTCCGTGACGTCACAAGTCAGATACAACCTTGTCCGCCGTGTTTATTTACTTCAGCCGTGATGCGTATTTGGTTAAATAGAAATAGTATGAAGTAATGGAAAGAGAAAATAAAGAGTCAAAAATACTAAAATCATCGAAGTGGTTTATTGTACCGCATTGTAGTAGTACATCTCGTAATACACCTGATAAAATATTTTTTAATTACAAGAAAAAGGAAACATACAGGAAGATGTGGTTTAACACAGTTTGGCTAGAAATTGAAGATATTAAGCCAAACTTATTTTTTTTGTTTGCGAAGACCATTTTAACATACGTAATTATATTTAAGGTATTTATGTTTCCCCTATGGAGGTAGTTTTAATACTGGACTATTCTATGTCAACTATTTACATCTGACCTAACCTTCATTACAGTACTATGGTATTGTTTAATATAGACCACAACGCGTTTAGAAATTCTTAAGTGAGGTAAACGTGAGCATAAAAAAATATGTTAACGTATTTTATATAAATAATATATATTTTTACAAAAAAAAGCCACAGAATATTAATTTTATATTTTGTAAGTAAGGCCTAACAGACGGAATTTGGTATAGATATTTTTTTATTAATTTAATTTAACTTCTAACATTTGTTTCACAAGCACAGTTATAATTTTCAAGCTATATTCACATTGTACGCTTATATAATAACCTGTCACGATGTTAAGCCATGTAAATAAAACATTCAATTATTTGATGGTGCTCAGAGTCCCTCTTGCAAAAAGTTTGGTCTATTTTATACGGTGTTTTGCAAACATAGCAATTTCTAATAAATTTCAGTTGTTTTGATTTGTCTCTAGTTATCTTTCGTAAGCCTAACAATTTAAGTTAAATAGCTACTTAATTTTTACTTTCAATGCACTAAAATGCATGTTTTAGAAATGTTTATCAAGGATGATCTTACTTACATATTTGCCCTTATATTTTTATCCAAGTTACTAAAATGGACATTACAAAAAAATTACTAGTCTAGATCTTAATGTGACTTTATCAGAATTAACTGTCAAACGCACTTAGCGTATTTTAAGAAACACCTGACACAAATGGGACCAACGGGACTCGGAGTTCATCACTGAAAACAATGTCGTCATCGACATAATAAAAACAAACTTACATTTGTACTCTGACGAAACGTGATCTAATACTCGGGACAAGTCTTGACTGCCCAAAATTACCACCTATGGGGATATGTGCGAACTCGAACTGGCTCCACGGCGTGCTAAGAGCAGTATATTTCCTGCAGGAGGGATATAGCAGACACTGATGAAAACTGCTATTGCGATCTAAGACCGAAAACACGCGGGCTTTACCCATGTGCTGAAGGGCGCAATCAATATTAGGCAGCGGAAAACTGTTCACAAATATAAATTTTAAATTCCATCAGATTGAATGCCTATTTCTTGTTGTACACACATGACAAAATAGCTCAGCCACGTGCCATTTTCACATTTAAGAGATAAACACACTAAATGCAGGTTGTATTTCCAGTTGTTTCCCTATAATATCTGGGGCAACTCAGATATGAGCGAGGGCCACAAGTTTTTACGTGCCGTTCCTATTTCTATTCTTTCTGAGCACGTGTTTTCAATAACCGGTTACAATAAAGTAGTTCCAGTGTGATTGATTTTCAAATGTTTTCCTTCCATATCAGCTCTCACCTATTCATTGAGAGATAACACTTAAAACATATTAAATGTGGAATTTATTCTAAACTGAAGAATTCCAGTTTCACTGCATTATTGAAGTAGTCTGGCGTCTAACAAATGATAAACTTCCTTTTACCATGTAATTGGTAGAATTTGGAAATTGTAGTTTCAAATAAAATTTACAAAGGTTTATAAACTACTGTTGGTACACGACCATCATGCTTAGATAAACTTGTTGGCATTCTACGGAAACTCTTGTATACTAAAGTACTGAGTGAGGTGGGAAAACTGTTTTCCAACTATTGCTCCAATAGGAGTCTCTGGTTGAGCGGAATGTGCATAGATATTGCAGTTTGTAAGTGTATAATGTAGTCTGGAATGTGTCTGTATTCTGCCATCAGTGTTAACCTCGCAGAAGACAGTCCAGTTTCGAGCAGGAAGTTAATATTGTTTGTTAACAGCACTAGTTATTGAAATGCTTTAACTTTTACTATTATTACCATTGTCTTTACGGAGAGAGCATGTTCTCATGTTAACTAATGTAAAGTTAGACATAGCTGTGTATGTTACTGACGAATGTCATAGTCGCCAGTTACCCAAACAAGCTTACATAAACATATGTAGATACGTGAAGATGGGGAAGGCGAACTTATATAGAAGAGAGGAGTAGCTTAAATAATAGTATCTCGTCGAACAAGTGTGTGCTCAGGTTTTCATATCTCTACAGTGCAAATACATCTAATATTCAGACTCCAGTTTATGAATTTGAGCAGTAACTCATTGTAAGAAGGCAAGAGCAGTCAGAAATGGAGGCTGTGTTAATGTGAAGCTAGGAGTTTGCACACCAGAACCCTTGACGCACTCTCTCAGCCATTATTATGTTAGCAGTGAGCATCTCGCCCAAGACAAGGTAACAACATGTGTTTCACAAACAGCCATTACTGTATTGGGAACTGTGGTACCTACTTCTCAACTGGCATGTGAATTGTTAAGTGATATGGAGTTTATTAATAAAGTGATTAATTATTGAGAGTACTTCACCACTGTCTGTGTTCTATCGTACAACTGTGGAGATTGCCTGCAGTGGATCTCAGCATCACACACAGGTAATGTGACCTGCACATGATACAGACCGACCAATCAGGAACACATTCAGCTCCCATTGGTCCAACACAAGCCATGAATATAGGATGCGTCCAGTAGCTGTAAGAACACGCACTCATCGTCAGTATGGTCTACATGTGTTTGTTGTATCAGTGCAGTGAGTCAGCTGGGCTCGGCTGTGTGTAGGTACTGTGTTCCTGTCTTCACTCAGTGTGGTTATTGTTCCAGACAATGACTGAAGTCGCAGTGAAGCAGGAGCCGTGCGACATAACATTCCCAATGATCAAGGAGGAGTTGGACGAACCCATGGCAAGTGCTGTTTTAAGGAACTTCTGTTCTCTGGTATAGAACACATGCTTGTTGTGTAATGCGACCTCGTGACAAGGGCGGGAACACTAGAAAGCGTTCATTCGCAGTGCAACGAGATGGCACACAAAAGAAGGTGGGGATCAAAATTCTCATTTTCGTAAACAAGAGATCTCCAAGGAAATAGAGAGAAAAAAATAAGATTGAGAATGTGTTGTTCTAGTCCAACCTTTACAAAATAGAATAATTAAACTTGTTAAGAACAATAAAGTTAAGAGCAGACATAACCATCAAAATTGCACCTATTTTTTGTTACATGATTAGTTAGGTGCATAATTTCCCTTATGGTAATTAGAAACGGGAATGATTAGGTTTGTTAATATATATATATTAAATAGCATTAGCATGAATGACAGGCCAAAATAAAAAAATTAAGAGCAATCAAAGAAAGTTTCTTTCAACAAATAAATGTATATATTTTCTTGATACTTATTACACATATATGATACAGAGTATTTCACAAGAATAATAAAGTGAGTATTCTTATTTAGATTTGTTTAAACATCATCTTTTTATAGCATATTAAAACTATTAAAGGTACCCTTACAAAATTTTAAGTAAAATTTCCTCCTATAGTAAAAAATGTTATAGTTACATTATTATTTTGTTTTTTTCTTGTTACAAAATTGAGAATCCCAGGTGGCAGAAGAACAGTATCCAGACATGCATGCAATATAGTATAGCCGCAAAGTCCATCCGGGTATAGAAAAAAAAAAGAGATTGCTTTCCTGAACTTATGATGCCACTGAGGGATAATCACAAAACGTACGAGGGTGCGAACGCCATCCCGAGAAACGGGTGCTCAGCTTAGCTCATGAAGGCATAAGACAGTTAGGCCGCTAAGGCCTAGTGGGTACAAGACTGGAACCATTTCACAAAATATTCACTGCAAAAATTTGTGGAGCCCGAACAGAAGAAATATAATCACCAAAGATCAAAACCAAATTATCTTTGCCAAAACACTTCCCCAAAATGGCGCGAAGACTAATTCATCTTGCAATGAAGGAGATGTAATCACGACCATAAACAAAAAGAGGAGAAAGACAAATAAAGGGTAATATTCACAGAAAAAAAGAACAAGCAACAAAACCAGACGGGATCACAAATACTTTTCTTCTCGGTAGAGGCCCATAAACCATGGAGGGAAAGAAAGGCCATGGAACAAGGGATAGCAAGGTAGGAGAGGGCCGGTCACCTGAGACATCTAACAGGACACCAAACTCTCAAAATCGGATAATAATATCGTGCTAAGTAGAAACCGAGTGAGAAAGTCACAAACTACCCAAAGGTCATGATAAAGTACCAAAGGGTAAAAGACAGGAAACCTCACACGAAGTCGTTGAAGGGCAGCATACAACGATTTTCGTTTGCCGCTAGTGCAACACTGAAACAAGAGATGGGTCAACTCTGCATTAGGGGCACCGCATATACAGGAGGGATTAGGGACCATATGAAGTTTATACAACAAGACTGGGATGCATTATGACCTGAAATGAGACGAAAAGGAGTGCCTGCTAAACTACGGGAACTACAAAGATGATATCCTTGCCGTAAATATGTAGGAAATAATGTTCATATAAAGTAATTGAAACCTAAGTATAATTTTCCCACGTCTGCTTCCAACGCTGGATAATTTCCCCGTTTACTGTGGGATATTAAACCAAAAAGGAAAGTATGGGCTCGGAGACACCTTGTAAAACACTAAATTTGACAAGTTTATCCACCATCTCATTCCCCTGAATCCCTACATGCCCCGTTATCCACATGAAGAGGACAGTAACATTTTGTTTATCCAAAAGAACATGTTTTTTCCGTATGATCCATATAAGCAACTCCTTATGGGGAGTAGAAGAAGACAAGGCCATAAATAAACTACGTAAATCCTATATAATCAGAGGATTTAAGACCTTGAAATCGTAAACATAACGTAAAGCCATATATAATGCAAAAGGTTCAGAATAATAAATGGTGGCAGTGGAAGGGGGGAAACAGATTTAGTAAGAGATTCAAAGAGACGACAAGGAAAACAAAATAAATCCTCATACTGCAAACGGTGTAACAATGTAAGTGGAGGGCGAACAAAGTGTGCCATCTTTAATAATACTTTCGGCAGAACGTAATCAATGTTGTCAAGCACCTGTGCATTAACCTTCATGCGAGNCAACTACTAGTATAAATTCAATGTTTACCTTGCAACAGCCTATAAAGGTCGGACAAGGACATAAGGAAAGATTCCATATGCAAGTCTATAATGCGAGTAGCAGAGAAAGCACCAAGAATACGTCTGAGGCAAACGTTCTGTTCGGTTTTCAATTTGTTCACCAAAAAGAGTGGCAGCGGCCCAGCAATCGTATAATAGAGACATAAAAATAACGAAGAGCAAAAAGCTAGAACCCCAACGATACTGGGCGAGAACTTTTGGGACATTTAGTAATAGTGTAATCAACATGGATAGTCCATTCACCACGAGCCTCTAAAAAGATACCCAAATACTGTACCTTTGTCGCACCACAGGGAAGAAGAGAACCTCTGATGACTGGAGAAAGAAGTGGCGATGGGGACAGTTTACGCTTGAAATACAGGCTGAGACTCTTAACCACAGGAAGATTAAAACCATGGTCATCCCACCAAAGTGATAAAGTATGAAGGGCCGTAGTCAAGGAAGTACAATACATTCAACCCAAAGCACAATGTCATCAGCATACTGTAAAGAACGAACGTGGGAGCCCAGGTGAAATATGATGTCTTGAGTATATAAGATAAACAGCAAGGGACTAAGAGTAGGTTGAACCAAACCATAGGACACCTGAATAGATTTTCTTGGACGTTTAAATTTTGGGTTCTTTCTAATCTCTCCCACAACATAATTTAGACCTAAATTTTTTAGGTAAGACTAAGGCGTCAGTTAACCTCGACAAGTTTTATTTGCCATTTAGGTTCGCTCCGAACATCAAGATGGGATCGTAGGTCGACGAATTTCCGGAGACATTTTCTCCTTGGATGGCACTAGTTCTGCCAATGCTTTTATTGTGCATTTAATCAATTGAGGGACGAATTGAACGACGTTATCTCTCCATTTATAGGAAAATGTGATGTTCTTCCTTACAAGTTTTCGTTGACAGACGACATCTCGGTCCGGTACCGTCATTTTAGATGCCCCCCTCCCAAGCTTCAAGCACTCCAAGAAATCATTCAGAAACTGTTAGAAGCAGGTGTGATAGTCCTTTCTACCTCGAATTATTGTTCGCGAGATTTTTGGTGCATAAAAAAATTATAGTGACCAATACCGATTGGTGGTCAACCATTTCCTGGTAAATAAAAATGTTTATAAGGATCCTTTTCCCTCGCCAACCATTGATTGTGTCCTTCAGCACTTGGGTAAAGCCAGTGTGTTTTCCATCTTAGATTTTAACAACATTTTCCATCGGTGTTTACTTGATTCCTCATGTAGATAATACACAGACTTCAGTACACCTTGGAGCCAATACGAGTTTACTCGTACTCCTATTGGCTCCAATTTTTGTTGTCAAGTTTTGTCACCTGTGTTGGATTTTGTCTTTTCGAAATTTAAGTTCAAATTTGTATTTAATTGTATTGATGACATTGTTTAAAGTGATGGCCTTGCGACGCATTTGTCTCATCTCCGCCAGGTTTTCCTTAAAATGCGAGAAGTAGGCCTGAATGTGAATCCAGAAAAATCACCTTAGGATACGAAAAGGTGAAGTTTCTGGGATATTCTCTCTGTGAGAGTCTTTTATGGTCGACCCCGACTGTTTGGCATCCATATTGAATTTCCCTCGTCCGAAAACTCTGACGGGAGTACAGAAATTTCGTGGGATTTTTCGTTATTACTCCAGGTTTATTGACAATTTTTCTGAAATACAAACAACTCTAAATTATTTTTAAAAAAATTGTAGAATTTCAGTGAGGTCAGGAGGAGGAGTCGGCCTTTTCTCTGCTTAAAGAAAAGCTAGTTTCTTCTTCTTGATTGTTACCGCCATTTTATAGTCAAAGTGGTTGCCTCTTCTCTGGCATTAGGGGCAGTCCTAAGCCAGCCGTCTGAGTTGGGTTTGGTGCCTGTCGCCTTTGCCAGCCGCAGTTTGACTAAGCGGAGGCTTGGCATTTTTGAAAAGGAAACCTCAGCTTGTATATTCGGACTTGAGAAGTTCGCCTTGAACATAACCATGATGAATGCGACCTGTATACTGACAATCAAGCCTTGAGTTGGGTTCTCAACCATCCTCAACAGCTAGGTAAATTGGTCGCTGGGTGCTTCGCCTTTCTCGTTTTAGATTTAAGGTACATCATTTTCAGGGCTTTGATAATCACGTGGCCAATTCTCTGTCGAGAATGCATGACCCGGCATATTTCGAATTGGACGAGTTGGCAGCTCTTGAGGCATCCCTCAACATCATTGAGGGTTTCCCGGAATTTTTTGTTAAGCTGTGTCAGGCTCAGGGTGATGACATTTTCTGTATTCAGGTACTAAGTGACCTGATTAAAGGTGTCGCACTTCTGTATGTATTGGATAACGGAATTTGGTATTTAACTGGAAAGAGTGGCCGTGCACATTAAATTGTAGTTCCTGTTTCATTGAGACCTATGGTGTGTTCCTACTTTTACGATTCCGTGTTTGGAGGGCACTTAGGGGTCAGCAAGACTTTCAACAAAATTACTGTTCATTTTGTCCGTCCTACACGTAGGGGCGAGATGTCAGATTTTGTGCGTTCGTGCGATCTGAGTCAGAAGTGTAAGCAGGCTCAACGTGCCATTGTTGAGCAGGCGGTCATGCAGATTTCCCAGGCTCCTTGGAGCACGGTCCTCTTAGATATTTTTGGTCCTTTAATTAGATCTAATAATGGTAATATTAGTATTTTAATTTTGTTGGACATTTATACAAAATTTGTTATCTAGTTGCCATTGAGAAAAATGAAAGCGTCATCTATTGTTAAGGCTCTTACTATCAGGTGTGGAAGGTTTTCAGTACGCCTGTTGAAATAAATTCCGACAACACCAAGTATTTCACTTCAAATATATTTTAAAATATGTGTTTTCGCTGGGAAACCAAGCGTTTCACCTCCAGTCTGTATTACCTAAAGGGTAACCAAGTTAAACGATCAAATAAAAATCTGAAGGCTTGTTTGACCCTCTTTTATAATCAGTATGATACCTTGTGGGACCAGGATTTGGATTTCATAAATGTGGGATACAATAGTGCTTTACATGATTCCACAGGGTTTACCCTCTATCCAATTTTTTGGTCGCCCTTTCAGTCATTCCTTGTTAAATATATGGAACATCCCCTTTCCCCTTTCCTTCCGCCCCTTGGTGATGCTGACCGAGATCGTTTGATGGAGGAGGTTCATCGCAGGCTCAGGGCAGCAAAGCTTGAGGTCACTGCGAAGATGGACCTGGGCAGGGTTCCCATTTACTATAAGTTAAGAGACCTGGCTCTTTGCAAAAATTATCTGCTTGTAGATATGGGAAGGAATGTGACAGGGAAGCTGATACAGAAATTTTTGAGGCCTTTCAGAATAAATAAATCTCTAGCACCAAATACAGTAAGTCTTTTATCGCCCAGCTCCAACCCATTATTTCGCAAAGAACGAGTCTCGCAGTTCAACCCTTATGTACAACGATAGTAATTGGTTATTGCTCATATCTGAATCTGCAGCCTCTATGCCTTGTTGAGCTATGTTCTTGACACTTGTTCCTTTTATACTTTTCCCGTCTAATTTTGCTGTTTTGGTTTTCCCCTTTCTAATCTCTTGTTATTTTTGCTTGATTGCCTCCTTTCTCTGAGTCGAGCCGAGCTCACCCTATCGCCGCTGTTGTGAACCGAGATGAGGAGTGAGAGACGTCTGCTGGTACTGTACGTGGTCAACCTGGTTCTCCACCTGCAACACCCCAGCTGCTGTTGGCATGTGTACCTGATGCTTGAGAAGAGACCGCTCAGATGGCGCTGAGTGGATTCCACTTGACTGCCCACCGTCCTCGGGGACATCTTCAACATTTGGTCAACTAAACCTCAACATGGAGCTGATCACTCCGTTTCTTTGTAATCATAGAAACTGTTTAATGCAATTTTCAATGTGTGTTAAGGAACTCTCTCCTACATTAAAACTATTATTCTGTTTTACTACTCTTAAATAACTTCCACGTGCCTATGTACTTTCCCTCTTCAGTGTTTGCGTGTGCTGAGTCAAGATGTTCAGAGACTGTCAACAGAGAACTGGTTTAGGGACGAGGGTTGCGACAGTGGTGGCAGTGCGCATCGTTTTTGGATTCGCTTCTCTGTAAGGCGGCCTGCTCCTTGGCTCACTCTATTTCCCTCCTGTTTACTCACCTCATTTCTCTCCCTTGATTACCCCTCCTTGTATATCTGCAATTTTTTAGATAGAGGGGCTAGTTTATATAAGTTGTTACGCACCTTGTGCAGCGATGATTCTACGCCTGTGAAGAAAATTGCTGGGATGATGCCTGCTAAAGCTAACTTAAATTGTAATATTGAGCTAAAGTGGTCAGTTTACCCATTCTTGGGCGAGGTTGCTATGAGACGCCGTTTAAATAATGTAGTTGCATAGGCGGCTGATTATGCTAGGGCTTGTAAATCAGTGAGTCGTGGTAGCAACTTTTCATTTTTGGGTCAGTTTAGTGATTTTGAAATAATTGTGTTTGCCTTGGGATTTGCAGCGAGTTATATTATTTTCTAAATTCTGGTTTTGGAAGCCAGCCTAAATTGTAGTTTTGGCCCAACTTATTTATTGCTTATCTTTATATTTCGAGTTTCATTCACATGTTGTGTATAGTTTTTTGTCTGCTGCCCAATGATTTACTGAATGTGTAATTATCGCTACTGTGCTACTACAACCTACCTGATGGGTGTAGTCTGTTGAAGTGTTCTAATTGTTGCCATCGGTAATTTTATTCTATGGAGCTATGGTTAGGGTCTATGAACTGCCTCAATCTATTCACTATTTTTACATAATATTAAATTTCATATATGAACTTGTATTTCCACTTAAAGAGGCTGGGACTGAAATGCTGACCTCCTTTAGTCAAATCGTTCCACTAAATACCATGAATTTATCTAGTCATCAATGTAACTGTTTGTATTTTAGAAAAGTTTTAATTTGACTATGGTCTTTTTTCAATAAAATATTTACTGTTTATTTTGGATTAATGTAATAATTTAAAATAAGCAATTACACATATATTTAATCTTTTGTAAGAGTGTTTGAATTATTTGTGGTCAAAAAAGAAACTTTTTGATATATTTGATACGTTTTACACTACTTGGCTCTTTTGCCAGTTAAATATTTATTGTACTTCTGAGGTATGCAATAATTTTAGAGGGAGCAATTTAAACTGTTTGTATTAATCCATATTTTTTTGCATTGCAAGCTTTTGGCATTTAGAACTTTAGATATCATATTTTTTGAAAATGTTTAATGCAAATGTTTAATCCTAAAGTGCTGCTAACTTGTAAAATATTCTGAAATTTCAGAGCTCTAATGTAACATTGTCTTTGTATTATTTGTGCTATGGTACGATGGTATGCATATAGTTTCCTCAAAGTACTGTAAAAAGTATTATTTTGTTGTCTTTACTGGTAAGGGTGGTTAAATATTTTTTCAAAGAACCAATTCTAAAATTCACAAAAGTGCAAGAGGGGTTGGGCGAATAAAAAAAATTACATTAGATTTATAAGAGTTATGTTATGTAAGAGATGTAAACTTTTGGCCAGTACTGTAAACATTGCAAGTATCATCGCCCAATGATTTCCCGAATCAGTTAAAATGGTTCGAAAACCATGCTAATTTTTTTGGGTTGTAACTGGTTCATATTTCTATAGCCGAACACAAGCTAACATTTTATTGGCTGTGATAATGGAACAAGTGCTGTGTCGACTGCACGTACACCACAGAACCAAAAATTTCTTTACAACACCTGAAATGATAAATCAAATTGTATCTGAAAGTGTTGAGTTTGGAACTTGGTTAATTAATACTTAAAGCCACAGGCTGCAAATTAAGAGTGGTACTAGTGAGGGTGTAATGCAAATGCACATTTCAGTAGAACCAGTCAGTTGCAGTGCCTCACTCTTCAGGTATGTCTCATTTTGCCTTCACTAAATGCTCAATATTTCAGCAGCCGTAGTATTGAGTCGACAGTGGTTGATGGTTCTAAAAATCTCAAAGTGAGAAAATGAAATGTCTTTACAAAATTTATAGAACTCCAGCAACACTTGAGCAGTTAATATTTGTATGTATTTGAAGATGTGTTTAGTCCGCACTGCTCCTCACAAGATGGTTCTGATACAGGCCGATGATTTGGCAACTATTGAGATATTGTATGAAGCCATTTGTCATTATTTGCACACTCAATCTTAAATCTATGTAGTTAATTGCATTCTGCTTGCAAAATTACTCATAATGTTCTTATGATATGCTTCATGAAAGGTGTGTTTGTAAATAAATTGGTTAGAAATGTTGACTGCCACACACATACTGTTACATCCAGGAAGTGTTGAGGCATCATAATAAAGAAAGGTCATCTTATAATACAGGACAGAAGTGTACGATTTGTTCAGTTTACATTTTTTTTTTTTGAAGGTGGTTTGACATAGTAGTTTGGTTTCATTCATTACTGTTGTGTTGGGAAATCATTGCAAGGTATGTGAGGTTGGCAGCAAGGGAGTGGATATATTAAAGGTGGACATGCGAGATAATAGACATAGAAAGTGTAATGAATAACAAAACATGATGTCAGGAGCAAGATCAAAAAATTAAAACCTTATTCTAAGTTATGGAGTGATCCAGTTTGTGTGAAATCCCCTAACTTATTGGCTGCTTATAGCCATGTATAGTTTTGTGTATTTTGGCCAAGTTACTAGTAAAATTACCGCATGAGAGAAATTATAGCGGCCCATTCCTAGATAGTACCACCACAATGTTTCGATATTTAAACTACAGCAGAATGGAAGAAATGGATCCAGAGATTAGAGTAATTCCTGGTGGCATCGGAGCTTGCAGTAAGTCAGAAAACAGACAAGCAATTATGCTGTTATATTGTATTGGTTCTGGGGCGAACAATATATTGGTGTCATTTGGCCAACTGCTAAACAAGCAAGCAAGTACAGTGTTGTAAAACAAAATTTCAGTGACTTTTTAACTGTAAAAAAAATGTTTATGAAAGTGTCAAATTTTTCAGGTGTCGCCAGCTAGACGGGGAATCTGCAGATGTTTGCATAAATCATGTGTATAGATTAGCAGAGAAATGCGTACTACAAAGCCTTAAGGGCGAACTTTTAACTGTTTTAGTCATTGTTGTAGTAGAAGATAAGTCATGTGAGACCACCAAGTGGAATAACACATCACAGCATCAGAGGTGGTGAAGGTAATTCAACAAGCGGAGGTGGTGCGGGTCCAGCAGCAATTAGTCTGTGTAAACCATGCCAGTGTAGATGTCAGACGTAACAGGTTTCCTCCTAACCTCAACAGATGTCCTAAGGTAGTGGTTACGGGAGGGGAAGAGAGGAAGTCCTTAAAGGGACGCGGCACTGGCAGCAACCACCGCATGATTTATAAAACTGTCCATCATGGAATGTAAGATATTTTCATTATGATAAAGTGCACCGTTATGGGAAATGCTGCAAAAATATAATTATAAGAATGAAAGAGTTGGGCGAGGGAGTGAGGAATGTTTAGGAATATTATATGGAAGAAGTGGCACTGTAAATATGTTCATAACTCTGGTACATTCAGCTGCAGGTGCAGGGGGGTTAGAACTACATTCAAAATAGATAAGGGGGCAGACGTGGTAGTCATTGGTAGATAACCGAGTCACAAACTAGAGCTGCCAGTTTGCAAAACAGGTAAGCAACTTGTGGTGGGTACTGCCATAGTGCTCTTGACACTCGGTGACCACAATGTCACATGAGATATGTATGTGGTGAATGACCAACGCCTGCCACTGTTAGGATGACCTGCAATCAGGCCACTCAATATTGTCTCTGTGAGATAGGCTGTAGAAGTCGTGGACAATATGAACATGTATGTGGGTAAATTCCCAATGGTGTTTTAAGGGTTAGGAAAGCTTAAACAGGAATATCATATCACAATAAAATATGGTGCTACCCCTTTAGTGGTGGTAGCCCTAGACATGTTGCACTGCCCCTCAAAAAGAAAATTAAAGAAGACCTAGACAGCATGGAAGCAGGGGGTGTTATTACCCCTCTTCATGTTCCAACAGTATGGTGTGCACAAATTGTGGTTCCGATAAATAATGGATATTTTAGGGTTTGTGTGGACCACACAGAACTCGACAGGTTTGTCAACAGGGAAATACTACAGCTGCCTTCAGTGGAGGAGTATTTTGCACAAATGCAGAATTCTGGGTGTTTTACTGTTCTTGATGCTTCGAAGGGACTTTGACAAATTCCCCTTACGTAGGAAAGTGCACCACTCAGAACATTCGTCACTTCATTTGGATGATAGCATTTTAACCTGCTACCATTTGGCATAAACTCACGATCTGAACACTATCAGTACCATATGTAACACTTTGTTGGGGTCTAACGGGATTGGTAAGCCAGGTGGATGATATACAGGTATGCTGCAGTACAATAGATGATCGTGATCACAGGTTAAAAACTGTACTGAGGAGGTTGAAGCTGGAGTTACTCTGAACAAAGTAATATGTATGTTCTATGAGACAACAGTAAAGTTTTTGGGCTACATGGCAAGTGAAAGCACAGTGCAACCAGACCCTGAGAAAACAAATGCTGGAACTGACCAACACAACAGAAATTGGGTACTTGCTAAGTATGGTAAAATATTTAATTAAATTTATTCCAAAGTTAACATAAATGACAACCTTTGCAGGAGCCGCTGCACCATGACACTGGGTGGGTCTGGGTTGCATCTCAACAAGAAGCTGCGAGGAAATTGAAAGAAGAAATTGCTAGGGATGTAATGATTCCTTTTTTTTTTTTCCATTCTCGATCTCGATGCTTATACCACTCTCAATTCTAAAAATTGCTATTATTTTACTCAATGACAATTACTTTACATAACTAAATACAGTATAGGAGGGTGTGAAATGTAAATATTTAAACTAGGCCTTCATGGGTAGTAGGCCTATTAATAACAAATAATATAACACGAACATTGGGAGAAAATTCATGTGAAATTCCAAAAAGTTCTAAAGAGGCATATGAGATAATATTGAAAACATACATTATATATATATATATATATATATATATGTATATATATATATAGACGCACACATATATATGTTTCGTCTACATAGTTTGTTCAAAAATATTTCCAAACCTCACTTGACTTCATAAATGTTAACCAACACATGAAATTATTAAAACGTATGGAAGAATATCATTTTTGGTATAAAAATGTGTGTACAATGACACAAATTTACTCAAATTAACTTTCGGTAGAAGTTTTGACGTCCGTGAACAAATCCATCGAATCACGTTATGTAACTGCAATCGCAGCCAAGAATCATCAGGCAGGTTATGAATGCATAATAATAAATCTGTATGCTTACAAAACTAATTCCACGTGGAATTAATTATATTTTTTCACATAGCAAATTTGCTATATTTAGATTTTGTCAACACCCCGGCGACGAGTGAGCACAACACACAATTAATAACAAACAAATTCCAAAAAAAAAAATTATAATAATTTGCTGGCGTATTACGAATTGTTCTAACCAAACCCATGGAATCGAGTGTGACATCCCTACAAATTGCCAAATAGCCGATGCTGACTCTGTACTCACAAACTATGGAAACGAGCTTTCAGCAAATACTTCATCGTATGGGTCAGGGTGTGTGCTAGACAAGTGCCTTGATGGAGTAAGGAGACCTGTGGCATATTCCTCTAGAAGCTTGAGTGAAATTACTAAGCATTATGCGCAGATTGAAAAGGAGGCCTTAGAAATCACATGTGAAAGATTTAGAGACTATATATGAGGTCCAAAAATAACCATAGTGACAAACCATAAGCCATTATTTGTCAACTTGATACCAAGCAAACCAGTTAGTGAACTCACAGCTCGACTTCAGCAAATGCAAATGCATCTCATGTGTTTGATTACACCATATTGCACATAGCAGGAAATAAGTTTTTCCTGCCGGGTGCACTTTCACGCATCTGAAAATGGACTTCACAATCAGTTAAATATGCTGATCTGTGTTTTTAAAAAATTTTTGTGACTAGGGGGACAAGTTAATATTTCTGGGATATAATTTTACTTGGAATATATCTGCCAATCAAATTAAATCAATACTTCATTTCAAATTCATGTTAAATTTATGCCAGAGATCGCAAAAAACTGTCATAATTAAAAAAACAGCATTTAAAATGCAATGTCCAGGTTTTCCATGAGTCAAAATTAGGGCTGTGCCAATGCCGATCGCCGATCACATTTACTGGACGATTTTCGGTACATCGGCTTTGGTAATGATCAGTTTATTCTCTGCTGATCGCCACTGCCAATGTTTATTTTCCATCTAAAACATAACATCGTCCCATGTGCATCTTCAGAGAGCATATTTTTTGCTTTATTTTACTAACAACTTGTGTATTTTCCAGAGAATAAGACGAATTTTACATAATTTGGAAATGTCAGTAGTATTACTCACTCATGCAAACACCTAAATAAATGTTAGTTAGGCTAAAATCGCCTGAACACTGCACACTGTTGTTAGGCACTAAAATGTCATGTTCAAACAATGTAATATTCCTGCTGAAATTTGTAACATGAAGACCTCCAGAAATGTACATTTTATGCAACAAAATTATAGTCATCTACACAAACAGTAAATAGAAGCTGACTCTGTGTTGTAAACAATTGCCATCAGCGCTGCACCACAGAGATTGTACGACACATTTCGTGGCAGTCATTTTTTTCTCTCCATAATTAGATATTCATAAATTAAAATTAAAATTTGCAGTGAATGTTGTTTGTCGTTTTACCAGGAATTTCGGTCAAGTTCAACACCAACAATTTGAAAATGAAAATTTTACTAGAAATGTTGATATAGTGCAGAATTTTTTTACATTGCACAAACTATTGTANAATTTTACTAGAAATGTTGATTTAGTGCAGAATTTTTTTACATTGCACAAACTATTGTACAACTTATGTTGATATTATATGCAGTGGCTGAAAAAGTATTATATTTTTATAATTTGTTTGCCTGGCGGAAACGCAACTATTTACTTCTGGCATTGAAAACTTTGGTTTTTAGTTTTCGTTGTGAACAATAAGAAGTTCATGTGACACACTGGATAACTTTTATGAAATAATGTACAATGTTACAATAATTTAGAATGTGATAAAATTGGCATTTATGTAGGTAATTATTAAGTATAGTGACTTTTCTGAAGGAAACGTACTAGATATACGAATGTAGCATTCGTGGATTCTGCACAGTTTACCTAGTTAATATACAAGGGGGCATCATGTTAAAATAAGTAGAAAATATTAAATAATACTATAAAAAAAAGTCCTCCGCTTTGTTTACTGCATATGCCATGATTTCTGGTGACATCATGATTCCTGCCGTCACCTTGTTGGCTTGTGGGTATTGTTACGTCACTGTGACATGGCACAGGTGGTTTTACGGACATTTTTGAACAGCTCAGTAGCCGTTGTGTTGTTGCCGGGCTGAGTTGTGAGGTCACAATCTGACAGATTTAAAAACGGAGAAAGCAATAACGAGAGTTTCTGTGCATTATATTCGCCTATGAATGAGTGCTTCAGTGCGTAATATTCGCCTATGTGGCGTTTTAATAGATCATGGTGTTTCGTCGAGTGGGGTAAGGTTGAAGTGGCCTAGAAGAGAGGAATTTTACCCGTCGCATACCTGGGTGAGTTAATTGATATTATTCCGGAGTTTTTTACAGTTCCTGTACATCCCTAAAATCCTACATTCCTAGGTTAGTTTAAAATGCTACAATCCTAGGTTATTGTAAAACCCTAAAATACTATGTTAGTGTAAAACACTACAATCCCAGGTTAGTGTAAAACCCTAAAAAATCTAGGTTGGTGTGAAACCCTACAATCTTTAATTAGTTTAAATATGTAAAATAGTGATTCACCCATCTTGGGTTTAGGTTCTGTTAGGTTACATGGGCACATATTACGAAATTAGTTATGCGTTAATGCCCCTCGTACATTCATGTTCTGTGTCATTAGTAGAGTGGAAATATACAATTTTCCAGATATATTTTTTACAGAAAAGTCACTAAACTTAATAATAACTAGTTACATTATCTGAATTAGTCGACTGTAATGATGATGTAGGCAATTAGTATTTTAGTATTTGGTTTTTAGTATGTAACGATTAGTGAATTTCACGAATATGTAGAAAGAAGGCAATGCCATGGCACTCGCCTAAATTATTTGGCTCTTTCCTTTTCGTTAACCTTCGCGATAGTATAAACAAATTGAGTTCGTGGCATAAAGATGTACTTTTAGGCAAAAATTAATTCGCGTTTGAGTCGAAACGAAGGTAACATCGTGGGATTCGCCTAAATTATTCACATTTTGCATTATTTTGTTAATTTCGCATCTTACTAATTTTCGGGGTGCCTGTATTTATGTTTTATTTTTCAAAACGAAAATGTGTAAATTGTGTGTTTCCCCAGTAATTTTAGGGTATGAACTCTCTAGTACATAATATTGATGTTTAAGTACGACAGGAAAGTTATAATATATGCCACAAAATGACAGTTGCTCACAAGAAAGCTGCACATTAGTTGAGTATCTCGCATGTAGAGGCACATGCCAGGTGTGTTGTATGGGCCTCCACACTTGTACGCCTTGGACATTACAATTGCAGGTTGGTGTACAACATCCGTACACAATAACAATTCATCATCTCGAAACCAACAGCTACTTCACCAAGATGTTACATGTCAAACAATAATCATAATTAATATTTTTTTAATAAATATCGTTTTGAAATGGGACAAAACTTTTGAAACATCTGTACAATCTTATATCTGTAAGGATTAGGCTTATTAACAATCCTGATTACCTTTAATCAGGGTTCAGAATTCCAAACGGAAAATCGGAAGAATCTTGCCATTCGCTGTTTCTTCACAATTTTTAAAGCAAACCTTTGAAAAAAATCCCCCCAAGTATGATATGTTTGATTGTTTTATAATTATTTTATGCACCACAAGCGATTTATACTTGTGTCAACATAAAAAAAACATAAGAGTATATTATTTTTGTAATCAAAAAGGTTTTATATTCATATTTTTTCCTGTAAATTAAAATATTTCATTTATAATTAAAATGATTAAAAACAATCAGAAAACTGGTGTGTTGTTTATGCCAAGTGATAAGTAACTTTTATGCAAAATCGTATTAGACTGAGTGCGCACGAATGCAGTGCATTGTCCCTTTGGTGTAATTATCCAGTCACAATTAAGCTGTGTTTGCACGAGGCAGAGGAACAGCCTGACAGTATGACTTTGGCAGATCTTCAGTAAAGTTGTAAGTAACCGTGAATGGACTATAGCAGGGGATACCCCGCAGCCCTGGGTACAGATGATATCTACCACTCGTGCCTAGTTCCTGCACCACCGTGAGTGTCTCCAAACTGGCTAGCTGAACTTTGACAGGCGGTGCAATACCTCCACAGTTATATGATCGGTTTTCCGGGTAACATTACAAATTTTACGCAAGTGTCCATATTGGTGAAGCTATTCTGTTGAAGGAACAATCTTGGCTCTAGGTATAAAGCACTCTGTATTTACAGTCACACAAGCAATCACCTATGTGACCACAGTATGCCTTAAACAATATGTTTTTCCGGTTGGAACCAACAACTCACGTGATTGCTTTCCCGGTATTGTCATAATGGTGGTTCATGTAGTCAGTTAGACATGATTACATGATTATATAAAAATGTATCATTTGATTTGTTAACTTAAAGCATATTTGATTCATTAGAGAATTTAGAAAACACCCATCCGCAAACAAAATAGACTTAATTTTGGGTTCACTGTGAATGTGTGTTTGAAGAGTTATGATTTATAATAGTTAACATGGTTTTACAACAAAGGGCCCAGCACGCTTCCCTGTGTCACACCTGACGTAACCTCTCCTTCCTCTGATATTGCCACCCCCACTTTCACCCTCTGTCCTCACCACCGGAGGAAGACCCCAATCCAGTTCACTGACCACTTTGCGTTTCCTGAGCGGTCGGGGATATAAATGCGGATGTCGTCTGGCAACTATGTTAGGAAACAGTCAAAATATTAAACAATATTCCTATTTAAAACAGAATGGGTTCCAGCTCACTGTGTCAGCATAAAATCACAATTCTCAGGATCGTGGGCTGAATGACCATGTGGCTGCATCCCCTGACACACACTGCATAAATTTACATGAAAACGTAATATATAGCAAAGTTATTCAGGCTCCCCAGCACACCTTAGCATTACCTTTTACCTTATAAATGAAAGATGCCTCCTTGAGGCATCGATGCCTTTCTGGGTAGGGCCAGTACCCTAAATACAACATAATGAGAACTCCAAATTTCTGTTAATTCAAGTAAATTACATTGCTGAATAGTATACACAGTTACATGTAGGCAATACAACTTGAAGCAGACCTGACACACAAGGCCTGCCAGTAGTCATAACTGTACAAACAGGCCAAGAAAGGTGCGAAAACTTACAAGTGTAATTAAACCTTTGCTGTCGGTAAATTGAGCTGACAGAGGGGTGTTGCGAATGTGGAGTAGACTCAGTAAACAAAATAAAGGTTCGAATCATTTAAGTTAACCTATTGCAGTTAAGTGTTTCGTACAAAGTATGAAAGTCCCACGCGATGCGACGTACGTGCAGCATCTAAGACCCGTGGAATCAGAATGTGGGAGATTGTGCGAGCGATAGGCGTCCTTGCCGAGAGCTCGCTCCACTCCGCAAGGTAATTTAATTAACTGACCTCATTAAGATAGAACTTGAAATACATACACATAAAACACTGAAATGTTCTGAGCAATTTTCTTAATCCTGTAGAGAGTTTAGAGTTCTTAATTAAGCACAAATTAGTGCATATGTGATTATGTGCTGCCTTGCAAAGCATGTGAGAAATTTAGGTCTGTTAAGTTTTGGGGCACTCGACGACCAGAGCGGTCAGGTTAAAATAAAGACTAATTATTTCCAATGTCACCAATTGGCTTGATTATACATACAATTACAGTAGGAAAATTATATAGAACATTTCAAATACCCTAGACTTGCTACTTTACACGTTATTAAATATGCACATAGCGACTGTGGGCTGATTAGGTGATGGCAGTGGCCGTGCCAGACCATGCAGGAGTGGTCCACGTCATTTGCCCTCCCCTCTAGGAGGCCACTGTCTGGGCGGGCAGGGGCCGTTCAAGGCCTCAAGGTGCAGTAGGTGATTGAGTGGTGCCTCGGCCATGGGCGCAGCCGTCTCGGCGAGATGAGCTGTACAGAGCTGGATCGACCTGCTGCAGGGTTGCATGCCAACTGGTGTCGGTTCAACTTACCCTTGGCAGGTGAGATCTTACTTGTTTGACGGAGTCGGTCGGCTGGTTCTACTCCTGCTCGGCAGGTTGGTGGCCCGGCCACCATCGAGACGCTGCAGCTGCTAATGCTGTTGCTACGCTGCCTCTGGAACCGGCGGAAATGTTGTTGATTGTGGTATGGCAGACTTGTCGAGGAGATGCTCGACCTGGAACTGGACCAGCCTACCGATGAGTCGCATGAACTGTCTGAAACAGGGCACCTATGGGTGCAGGTGTGACCCAGGAAGCCTCCAATGTCACGGCGCTGAGCGCCATGGCATCTGGTGGTCGGTCATCATTTTGGGCTTTTTCCATGGAGTCCGACGTCCCCGCGGCTCACCGCGCCACCATGGAAGCTGATGCGTCAGATGTCGATGAGAGCATCGGGGTTGGGGGGGCCTGGTAGTCCGCTCGTGCCCAATGCTGGTGATTGCCATCCCGTATCTGCCGGGACTACTTCGGTCGATTGCCTCTGACAGGTGTTACCATGGAGCGCCGTGGCGCCCTGTGTCGGCGCCTTCGGCACGGCCCTTAGGTCGTCACGATGGAATTTATCTTTCCTTCACCCACCAGTCTAGATGATGCAGTCGGTCTTCCTTATCCTACTTACCATTGTGTGGGGTCCACTCCTGCGGGGGCAGAGCTTGCACAGATATTGTCACGGGCGACTGACTCCTGGTGTTCTCGCACGCAGACATGATGTGCAATTTGCAGCTCTTTTGGTGGCTGTGTGGGGTATGGAAGCCACTGTTGGACTTACTGTTCCTGTCGTTCCCTGGCCTGTTAGAACCTCTGCTGGTGGTGTCCTTCTCGTGTCTCCGTTTCTGAGGATCCTTAGTTCATGGTCAGNGCTGGTGGTGTCCTTCTCGTGTCTCCGTTTCTGAGGATCCTTAGTTCATGGTCAGTTCTGGGTATGCATAATCCCTGGGTCGTTCCATACTGCGTTCGTGCAGTAATTCTGCGGGTGAGTGGCCCGCGGCGTCTTTCTGTTGGTTTCAACCACGATAACATTGGCCTGTAAAACATAGACCACCGGGTTAGTTTGCTGTGGACAATGCGCATGTTATGCACGCCCATTAACACAGATTGTCTGTCCTAAATGTGAATCCTTGTTACTCTAGGTGTTGGCAGTAATGTTTTAGTGCCCATACGATAACCACGCATTCTCTCCTGTTCATGTTGTAGTTGCGTTCGCGTGGGGAAAACTTCGCCCTACTGTAGTATATGACTCTGCATTCCCCGTTATCAACGTATTGAAATAGAACTGTCCCTCAGCTCTTCTTGACTGGCATCTGTTTAGAGATAGAAATGCCTCTGGGGGTTTAAACAGGACAATTTGTCTCACAGTTGGATGCTGTGTTTTATTTCTTCGAACGCGTTTTGGGCGTCGTCGTTTCATTGGAAACACTGTTGTATCGACAACAGGGTGATTAGTGGGGCTGTTTTTGTGGCGAAGTCTTGTATGTGGTGCCTTAACCAGTTTATAAGTACGAAAAATTTTGGAATGCGTTTGCGCATGTTGGGTGCAAGATAGCATTGAATTAGCCTCAATTGTTGGTGGTTGGGGTGGATACCCTCTGCATCGACCATGTGGCCCTGGTATCACAGATATGTTTTCTCTATATGACATTTGCCATTGGAACATGTAAACCCATTGAAGACAGGCGTTCCATGAAGAGGGGTGGGTGTTGTACATCTTCTTCCCATGTTTTTGACCAGTTCACAGCATCGTCTAGGTATGCCGCCATACACTCCCCTATTAGCCCATCCAGGATGCGGACCTTCATGCTCAGGAATGACGAGGGGATGGGGCGCATTTCTGCCTAAAGGGTATAGCGCAAAATTTAAAACGGTGGCTGTCTGGGGATGTGAATGCAGTCTTGTGATGGTCTTCGGGTTGTACTGGTACTTACCAATAGCTGCTTCTCAGGTCAAGGGAAAATAAAATCTTGGCATTCACTAACATGTTAAGTGCAGAGTTCACACTGATTACGGGTGGGAGCGCACTTTCGTTCACATGGTTGGGCGGGTGGAAGTCCACGCAAAACCTCCAGCTTCCGTATTTCTTGAGGATCAGAGTGAAAGCTGAGTTGTAATTGCTTTCCGAGGGTTCTAATACCCCATCCCTAAACATTTCTGCGATTGGTTGATTCATGATCCTCAGGTGATAAGGATCATAATCACGAGGGATGGACCAGAAGGATTCAACTTTAGTGAGTGATATTGCAAGTTCTTCCATGCCTGTTCTTTTAAGGGGGTCTGCAATGGCCAATATGTCATGTCATTCGGTCAGGACTCGCTGGATCACGTCCCTATGTTCCGCAGATACGGCGTGGTCAAACATGTCTGCTTGGACTGATTGTTCACTGTTTGCTCTGCGATGCCCTAGGNATGTTCCGCAGATACGGCGTGGTCAAACATGTCTGCTTGGACTGATTGTTCACTGTTTGCTCTGCGATGCCCTAGGTTGTGCACCGTTCGCCATTCGGTCAAACCGAAGTGAATGTGGCCCATGGCGATTTCAATAATGGTGTTGTGTTGTCTAAGCCACAGCACCCCTACAATCAAGNACCGAAGTGAATGTGGCCCATGGCGATTTCAATAATGGTGTTGTGTTGTCTAAGCCACAGCACCCCTACAATCAAGTCCTCTCGTATCTCGTCGGAGACGAGGGCGATGATGTCCATAGAACAGTCACGAATATTACAATTGGACTTCTCCCAAATATTTGCTGGTCCCGTTCAGTGTGGCCAATTGTATGATTGGTTTGTCCATGGTGTTCAGCTGTTGGACTATTAACTCCGGCCACCCGAAGTTATGCGATGCTGCAGAATCGATTAAGGTGACAATATTAGTCTCATCCAAGCGTATGGGTATTTTGATCAGTTCATCACTTGTGGAGCTAATCTGACCTAGGTAATGGTGTATCNAGTCTCATCCAAGCGTATGGGTATTTTGATCAGTTCATCACTTGTGGAGCTAATCTGACCTAGGTAATGGTGTATCTGTTGTTATTTGTAGTTTTGGGAGTTCCAGTCCCGACAATGGTGGAAAGGGTAGCCCCTATTTTCCTTACTTTGCTTTGACGTTTCCCTGCAGTTCACTCGCCCAATTCGGGCACATTCTGTTGCAGTGTTATTGTTCATTCTTATATGTGCCAGCAGCAAGGTTGGTTTGGTTGGCCTCTCCCACTATTCAAGTCTCGGATTTTGGAATTGTCCCTTTTGCCACTCTTCCCTTTAAAC
>NQII01014839.1:5298-16856 GCA_002778355.1 Clitarchus hookeri | reverse complement strand
CCTTTGTGGCTATAACAGCTGGAGAAGGAGGGAGGGAGTAAGTGCTTGTGGAGAAAGTCATTCTGGGGCCAGTTATGAAATTATGCCCGTTCCCAGCACGGTGCGTGTGCCTGAACAATGAAGTGATGTCGCGTGAGTGTGATTGGTGCTAGAGACGTTTCTCATATTACTGAGCCGTAACATATTACTAACAGATTCCAAGGATTACTATTTAAGCTTCTATGCGAAAAAATAAAATGTTATCAATTTGACTTAGAGAGACATAAATACGTGGAAATAACAGGAAATACGTCCGGGGAACGTAATTAACATCGATATATAAAAAATGCGAGTAACAAACTTTCGATATATCAAGATTTGACACTATATGCATAGAAAACCGCTGTCTTCAGTTTAATCCGAGTAATACACTAAGTTAGAGCTTCAGAGGGAATAAACACAATAATACGACGCAAGTGACTGATATAGCTAGAGTTGACTGCGAAAGGATGACGTTAGGTTGTAACCAAACAGTTGCTTCAACTAAAAGGAAACATAGGTAAAACGATTACCCCTTTTGTTAAGTCCTTTGCAACGAAGCAGCCAATTATTACTGAAATAACGATACGTCTTAAACATTCATCACTCAATTGTGGAATAAATGGTAAAATAAACGTCTGAACGAACCCGATGTTTATAAAATGATAGCTTGACAATCTTACAAGAAAACAAATACTTTTTATAACAAAGGAATGGAAAAACATTGAAGAAATAACAGTCGAAATTTTTTTAATTTTAATTATTGCCACGCACACATTTGTTTGATGATGAGTAAATAAATAAATTAATCAAATGTAAAATATTATTTTTATATTTTACGAACGGTTAGTAATATGTGTTTTGTAACAACGATCACAAAAACCTGTTAGAAATTGTTAACCATAAAAAATACAACTTGTAACTATTTAAAAAACGGCTTGAATGTTGATAGTTGCATATATGATGTTATCACTTTCACAAACAGAGCTACTCTTAAAGAACAGGCCTTGCAAAGATGTCTCTGTTACAAATGTGCAAAAATTAAATTATTTTATATATATATATATATTTATATATATATATAGAGGATTGCCTACACACACATGTGTATGTGTTTATGTGTGTGTGTCAGAGAATGTGAAGAAATACTAGAACCAAAAATTGAGCCGCGGAACGTTGCGTGCGGAAGGTGAGTTGTTTTATATTTTTATGGGTGGTTGTTTCGAGAATGGAACACAGCAGCTCATTTCCGGGTCGAGTGGCCACAAATGTCCCAACATCGCTTCGTCCACTGCGGGCGCAGGAGCTGTGAGAGTGAGGGTTTCCGTTCCTTGGGGAGGGGGGCATAGGAAGTTTCGTCGGGTCCATTTCCAGCCAATCTGCAGTGCCCATTCGCGCTGAAAGCACTTATTCCCACTTGGTTTCCGGGGACCACCCGAAGTCTCGGCCCAAGCTCCGGATATTGTCGTCAGCGACCGTCGATTGTCACCGCTTCCAAAAAAAAGAAAGCACACAGACTTTCGAAAGTTCCTTTCGCTTCGCGAAAAATGCCCGTCCTCTCCTCCACCCCTCTTTCAGAGTAACCCAGTGTGGGAGTCGTTGACGCTGATGACACAAAGGGGTCGCATGGGCTATGACCACTTCTCCACGTCCCACGACTGTGCTGGCTATCGATATTTCAAACGCTCGCGTGGTTCGGATGAAACACCAGCAGTCTTCTACTTCCGTTCTGGCTGAGATCTAACAACACCCTCTCCCACTTTTGTAACCAAGCGGAGAAACGACGTTTAAAATTATTTTTACTTGAGATTGCCATTGAAAATATTTTGCTTGCAGAATCACGCAAGAAGTTACACATTTCTTAATAACTCTTGCCACGTAATTAGTTCCAATGGGATATTACTAATGCCTTCTGATTCTCATAATTTAAAATCTAACTGCCGCACTATTTTTTTCCGTACCATTTGCTAGTTTTATTTTAACCATAGTTTAGGAAACAGAAAAATCTGGGACTTCTTCACATCTGAAACATCTCGGCATGCTGCCTAAATTAAGCTCTCAATGAGAGTAAATTACTAAAGCTAAAGAGTGGAGAAGTATAGGTGGATCTTAAATACGTGGTCCTATAAGGCGATGAGAGTGAAGAAACGTGAGTATGGAGCTGCAAGGACGGGAGAAACGGGAAATCCCCGAGAAAACCCCCCAACCAGCGGCATTGTCAGGCGTGATTCCGGCATGCGAAAATCAGGGAGTGACCCCGCTGGGAATCTAACCCGGTTTGCCATGTTAGGAGGCAAACTTCGGTGACTGGCTGATATCAGTACCGTCTTGTTCCATATATCCTGACATTTTTTTATTTCTTGCAAGAAAATATTGCAAGACTGCGGTGTCGAAGTTGTTCACAGCAAAATTACTTTAATGTCATTTCAACAAACCTGAAATGTATATTTTCTTGGAGTACTGCATTCCATAGTTAGGTAAGCTAAGGCAACAAAACCACATAATATATTATTTGTCTGAAAACGGTATAGATTCGCGGATATTCTTGTAAATTTTTCATAATATTTACACTGCTTTACGAGAAAGCTGTAAGAAATATTTGGAAAATCTATTTACTCAATTTACATTGAAAGGTTGCGTGACGCTCTTTAACCATCACTTTATTTGTTTTCTTTGATCTTCACAGAAATAGTTAATTTATTTTTTCAAGATAATTAAATTATATCATCAAAAATGCTAAATAAAATAATTTTATCATTTTATTTAAAACAAATAGTTGTGCAGGTGGATTACATTTCATTTTGATAATCATTAGAAAACTGTATTGGTAAAATTGTCTTTTTTTAATTTCCAGAAATAAATTTTGACTTTATTTTTGAACTAATACAATTTACTATTTCTCTAGAAAACACGTGTATGTCCACAACGTTTTAAACTTAATGCAAAAAAGATAAAATGAAAAATGTTCTATTTTATACTTTTCTAAACTTAATGTCACGTGTTTTACATTGACTGTGTTTTTAAAACCCAAGAAAAAATGCTGGCTGAGAATTGTAATATTCTATATCAGACTCACGTACACGGCGTGTCCGCAGAATATGAGACACGCTTAAATAAGAAAGAGGGAAAATCACGTACAATCTAGCAGCAGGCCGAAGTGCTTATCAATAACTTATAGTTTATTCGCGATTTCTTCTCGTTTTTTTTTAATCGTACGTTTCAAAAATCATCCATGTATGACGCGTTTGATTGTTTTCTAAAAATGATATGTATCATAAATATTTTATACATATCTTTGTTAAATTTAAATTGATCTCATATTTTATATATAAACCATCTTGTTTAAAAAAATTACTAGGAATAAATTTTGGGAGGAAATAGGAGCGTCGGTAATGTCTAGTAAGAAATAGTACTTATGCAAAATGTTAATACGTCGAGTGCGCACGAATGCGGTGCGTTGTCACTTTGGTTTAGTAATTTACTGGACTCGGTTAAGCTTTGTTTGCATGAAATAAAAATTTCCTGAAAGTATAACTTTTGCAGGGCTTCAGAAGAGTAGAAAGTAACCGCGAATGGAATATATATATGCTAACGAACAAGTGACAGTGCATGGTTTGTACACAGAACTGTCGATTCTAGCAAAACCGTCAAATGAACTCGTAAAATTTCTACGCCTCAACTTATAACAAGTGTGCTTAAATGACAAAAAATTATAAAACATATAATGTTCGCCTTTTGTATGTTTGTAAAGCGTATCATTTGGTTGCAAATTTCAGAGTGCCAATCACGACAGATCTACATCTGTGCATTTCGTGTGTAATGCCTTCGTTTCCAAAAGCGCTGTTTAATTTTAAGTACCCCGATGTTGACTTGATGGTTGCAAACTTTAATAACTGTGATATTTGCAACTTTCTGTGTATTGACTAGTTCTCATTTGTATATTGTATTCCAACACGGACGACAAACTCGTCCGTGCCCACATCGTGAAACGGAACATTGCTAAATGCTCCGGCGTGCCGGTGCGTGTTACGCGTTAGACGGGCCACCCCCTCCTGCGAGACGAGAAAACCGCGCGGATAAATGACTGGAATAAGAAAAGGGGGCCGGTCGGCTCTGAATAGGAATGAGTCTTATGGGAGGGTAAGGCGATTCGGGAGCGAGGGATTGAAATTCAATTGGGCCGGAGACATGTCAAAGAACAGGCAGGAACCAATAAAAGTCACCTTCCGGAGGCGACCGCTGACAAGCCGGGGGAAGAAGCAAGGAGGCGACTGCGAAGACGACGAGGGAGAAGCGAGAAGAGACATCGTTGACAACAATGAGCGCGCCGAAGGACAGCTCATCAGTCAGCGCAGGTCAGTGAGTTAACCCGTTCAGTCGCACATTCATTTGTGATCTTTGTTGTTGCAGACATGCAATGTTTTGGGCTGCACTGTATTCGTGTGGATCGTGTTGATTGCAACCAGTGAATATTTATCGGTGGTGTTAGCATGAAAGCGAGGTGCAGACACTTTTACGAATCAGATTACCGACAAAGAAGACTCTCCAATGAACCTAGCGTTGATTACTTGCCATGTATAGCACCCTCCATAAATATCCTTCATGTGCAACATGCCTACGATTGTAGACGCGGTGACAGAACGGGTTAACGCGTTTACACAATAGAAAACTTAAAGCGTCAAGCAGAATAACTAGTGAAGTCCTACATCTCTTGCCTCACATCGAAGTATACACAATGAAGATACTACTTCTTATTGCTTAAGTTTCAAAGCATAAAAAATCGTTGACCAGGAGAGAGAGACTGTTCAGTACAGAGGGCACAGATGACAAGGAGGTCCGTGGTCGAACTGCAGATGTGATCGCATGAACAATGGCAATCCCTTTCTTACTTGTTTCCTCTACTCTTTTAGTATTCTTGTTCATCACCTCCTGTAGGAACATGAGAAGGGTTGGGGGAAGACAATCCGCGTCCTTAATAAAGTTATCACCATGTGGGTACATGTCAGAATCATAAATGTGACTCTGGATGTCCTGCCTATTTTATCTGCAGCACTTATCACAATCCTTATTCGTTCATCAGCATAATTTTTCTCCCTTGTGTGATACCAAGCATCATTCAACAGTTTGTACCCTATATCTCTAAAACATTTTACTGGAATGTTGAATCGGTTGGTCCCTGGTTTATATAATACACGGTCTCTATATTTTTCATTTAGTTTTGCTTTAATGGTTCTCCAGTCCAATTGGTTATCAGTTACTGGAGCCATCAATTCGTTCATGGAAAACTGGCAGTCATCGTTCATCTCCATATACGAATATATTTCCTCCATTCCTTTCGAAATGTAGTCATCAGTTTTTGGTTCCTTTTTCCATATACAAATGTCTCGTAAAGGTCCTATAGCAGTCCTGGTGGTATAACGCCTCTTCAGCTACTAAATCATTAATGGAGGATAAACGACCAACAACATCGTCACCCCACTTATCTTTCCTCGCAAGTCCAGTATCAAAACACTTTTGTTGTATACCCATTGTTCGAACTTGAAAAATCGTTCTTCGTTTCTGTAATTTTTTCTTTGCCTCTTTATCAATATCACATGGTTTTGCACCTATAAAGCAGTCATTAATGAAATAAAATTGTGATAGTGAAGACCTCAAACTCACCGTTTCAACTGTAGAGATGATGTTTATGCAGCCTGCCTCTTTAAATCAGCCGCAATGCTATCGGATCTAGTGTATTTTTTGCGGCATGACTTATGAATTAGGAGGAATGTCAGCCCCTTTAGCTGGAAGCTCTTTCCGTCCTTCCTTTCATTACTTGTTTTTATTAGAGTTGATATCCTTTTTTTCCGTGACACTTGTAAGGTCACCACTGGATTTGTCTATGCCGCCATCGCACACGAAACTTTTATTATTCATTGTGAGCGATGATATAATAAGACACTCAAGAAATATACATTACAAATCCAACCAAACGAACACATTCTATACAAAAGTTACTCGACTCATGTTTATGAAGAACTGCAGTACTGGCAGCAGGTAGTCGAAAAGGGAATGGGGGACCGACCACCTGCTATTTTTAGCAATAGGAAGGGTCAGGTAACAGGTTCAGGTAGCTATTAGTAGGCTCAACAACTCGGGTAGGATACCAACATAGGTACTTAAGACACTAATAAATCATTATTATGAAAGAAAATAGGTGCTGCTTTGTTCGATATCTCGGTATCCATCCACTAACACGTATACACATAGTACAATACCAAGTATACATAGGTGAGCTAAATATATACTCATTTCATATTTGCAGATAAATACATTCCATTCATTTATAAATACGCAAAATACAGCTTATGTAAACCGATAAATAACCCTTAAAAACGCAATTTGAAGTTGTCTTTAAAAATGGGTGATTTAACCTGAAATTTTAAAATTGCTGAAACTTTGGTCCAGTTGAAGATTAAATAGTAAATGTTCTTATCATTTAAAAGGAAATTTAATGCCCTACAACGTTTTTTTGAAGACTTCCTTGTAAAATAAAGGGCTGGATGGCTAGAAACAAACGTTTGACGAAAAACGTGAGGCAAAAAATTGTTTTTCATAAATTAACGATTTTTGCGGGCGGATATCTCGTAAACTGTGGCGAACAGAGGGAAAATGAATAGAAACAATCTTATAGCAAATTGTATAAGCTTTTGTTCTGTTAAGAATAATTGTATTCGGCAGACCCACCGTTAACGAGATACAAGCAAAAAACAAAAAAACGGGACATACCCACTTCCGCCCGGGGCTAGAATCCAGGACTTTTAGTATGTTTACCTCCTAACTACTCCAAATGCATTCCGGAAGAAAAAATTCTATCATTTTCCATGTCCTCTACACCCCCTTCTTGAGCGTTCGTTGACTGGACTANTGCATTCCGGAAGAAAAAATTCTATCATTTTCCATGTCCTCTACACCCCCTTCTTGAGCGTTCGTTGACTGGACTAGTAAGAGTATTACTTAGGTGCCGAATTTAGTGATAATCGGTTGAGTAGTTATCGAGATATAAAGTAAACGCCTCCATTTTTAATGTATTTATATCTTCCAAAATGGTTAACCATATGTAATATACATCTCGGAATTAAATGATTACATGATAAACTGTTACCATGCAAAATTTAATTTGAATAGATTGAATGGTTCCCGCGATATGACGTATCAACCTATATTTTAAAATGACCGCCATTTATAAAGTAAGAATTAGGCGTGGTCGAAAACTATAAAATTTGGGTGTCCTTATTAAGTAATTTATGCGTTCCGAGATTTGTGAAATGCGGTTCACGCATTGAAAAATTGAAGGGAGGAACAACATACATACAGACACACACAGACACATACACGCACACATTCCCACACATACACACACACAGGAAAGTGTTCTCGTAAACCTTTCTTCCCATCGGAAAGTAGGCTGAAAACGGATTTCAATGGAAACGTATCCTCATTAATGTGAGTTTTACAANACCTTTCTTCCCATCGGAAAGTAGGCTGAAAACGGATTTCAATGGAAACGTATCCTCATTAATGTGAGTTTTACAAATAAGATTAAAAGTGCAACTTAGGGTATCACAATTCCATTCAATATAATTTTTAAATCTCCTATTGACATGCTTACCAGTTGATTGACTTGTTAAAACGCCAGCGAAAAAGTTCAAACTATATATAAAATTTTAATATTTCTTTATGCTTACAATACTTTAACGTATCATGCGCAGCCTATGGTAGCACTAGACTGAACATCAGTAAAATAGCGCAGTAAATGTGGAAATGTTCCATAGAAGGAGTCCTACCTCAGCTACATGTGATAAGGTACATTTCGTGTAGAGTTGTTACTCTCGATTTTAGTGATTTCGTATTAAAATATCACACACAGCTTTTAAATTCACCTATTAACATTATTTCAAGCGAACGATTACATAATAAATAATAAGCTATGTATTTTGTATTTAACATATTGTGTTACCATCATCAACATATACCGCTTCTGTTGTTCAAAGAGACCGCGGTAGTAAGCATACATGGCGTATTTTTTAACTAAACCTAACAAGTGAGCGGGTTGCGTAGACACAATATTTGTTTGTTGTGCGTGTGTTTCCACTATGGCCTAAACATATAGCAAATACATAGTTCCTTTTCTGAAAAGGGGAAAGGGCGGAAGGATCCCTCTCAGGACGTTATACGTTTCTCATCGCTACGGGACGGCGCTCACCCCCGCTGACATGCAGCACCACCCCTGCATTCACCCTCTTCCCATTCCCCACAACCCCTTCCCCTCCCCGCCTTTTTCTATACTGCGAAGCGAAATATCCATCTCAACAGCGCCCATTACGAGAGATGCCAAATAAAACCAGCCACTCGCAGAGGGAAGTTCTTCTTTTGATCCTGATCGCAGAAACGAAAATTTCTACTTGGCGTTTTGTAACGTGGAATATTAGTCGTTCGTATGTTATGAATGCTTGATGTACATTTTCCTTGGGGTAAATATAAGTATTAACAACGCACTTACTTTAACGATTGGCTGGAAACCAAATTGATTAGACGTTAGATCCGGTGCACATTCTTAAATTGAACATAGCCCTTCATATTGAAACATTTACCTCTAAAAACGATTTAATGTTCATAAATTGTCGCCTAAGGAATGCAGTGTTTGACGAGGGTATGACACAGCAAATTAAATAAATAGCCATGTCCGCTATTGTACTATACCCATTTAGCTTGTGACACACATTAACATAAATAAGTAACAATATTTTAATATTTTTTACATTTTGTGGCAATTATTAATTTTTGTTTACAAGTAATTATACCAGATTCATTAGCGCTAGTTGTGGTATATAGTCTAGAAAAACTATTAAGTTTAACCACAATTCTCGGTACGTTTAAACAAGTTAGCCTTAGACTCATTGCAAATCACATTCACAAGTATCGATGTAATCGGTCATCAACACTAATTATGTGGTCGTCATGATAAATTCGAAACAGAATAAGTCATGTATAAATTAATCAACAGCAAGATTTTAATCAAAGTAATAAAACGACTTTTCCCTTCCTATGAAACAGTACATTCACTGTAATATATGGGAAAAGAACTATTCTTACACCCGCGAAAATAGTTTATAGCTGAGTGAAAACGTCAGAACACTTTACATAAGCAGATGGGTTCCAAGCAATTACTTAAAACTCTTTTCAGAGAACAAGAAGCAAGAGCTGCTGCCACAGTAAATGTCACTTGTCGTCTGGGAACTAACTCTGATAATTTTGGGGTCAAGCTACTTTTTTTCATGTTTTCAATGTCCACAAGTTATTGTTCTACAATTCCGTTGCGTAAAAGACTGAAATGTAAGTAATTGAGTTACTTGTTGTATGAATGTGTTGGGAAAATTTTCAAATCCTACAGTCGTTTACTGAACACTGAAATAGAAAATCACACCATCTGAAGAGTGGGTTGTTTGGCGCGTATGCTTATTAATATTTAGGCCCATTTGTTGATCGGCTTTGCCGACCAAGACTCCAGCAACTTGAGTTTAAATGGGGAAGAAATGTTAAATAAATTTCTTTTTAATGCATCAATTTTAGAAATAATCCTTTCAAATAAAAAGCATTCTTCGTTTCATTTCTTAAGAACTACGATTTGATACCAACTTTTATGTTTAATATTAAAAATAATTAATATTTAGATGTAGAATTAAAAAAATTACGAAGGAGCAAAAACGTAAAAAAATGCTAAACTTGCCAGTAGTCCTTAATAAATGTCACGTATAATACTCTTTGTTTGAAACAGCTATCTTAAAAATGTATTCATTGAAAAATAATTTTTTAACATTGATTCCACATTTAAAACTTCTTGGTCGTACACATGCTTCGTAGGCAGAGCGCTTTACACTCTTACTTCACGCGAATGCACGGTAAATTATTAGTTACCTTTCTTTAACTAGGTTACATTTTCGCTCAGGTTTTTTCCCGTAGTAATCACTTTCTCGAAATGTATGGGACACACGCTACTGAATAATTAAAGGATTGTAATCTAGGACAGCAGATGGAAGACAGTTGCGACGGATATACAGTTTGCTGTCACGAAATGTAAACTGCTCCCCTAACTAGGTTCCGTTAATCTAGCATTAGCATGATGTTCACGCTTAAAAAAAAATTTGTTACAGTTGCATTTGGAAACTGTTTGATTTGCACACGGCATTTTGTAATTCCTGGTTTTGTTGCACGTTGCCGTACCTTTGTAATTTGTTTTGCATAATGCACAAATCTTATGAAAAAAATGAGAAAGTACATGAAAAGTTCGTTGTGAACATACATATGCGCTAGGCGTTCAGCATCAGAAAGGCCCAAAACACATTTTATAAACATTTCGAAACTTTATAAATTATTCATTAAACTTATTTGATCCAAATGTAAAGTTTTTATCTCTGGGACAAATGGGTATTTCGTCTTTTGTTATTTAGCTTGGGGCACTGGTAGTGAAATTATTTGTTTTTATTTTCACAGCAAAACGTAATTGATACAGCAGGGAATAATTTAGCAAAATTATTTCTCGCAATTAAAATTAATTTCATAAACTAGGGAATGGTCCACTCTTGGCCTGGACGTGTTGCTGTGTTACATAAAAAGTATTTATTATAAATAAGTTACTTTCGTTTACGTTTTCCCTTTCACGAATAACGTAGAATTTTCTTAAAATATTCCAACATTCGTAATTTGATATTTGGCTGCTTTATATGGGAACATTTTTTTTCTATAGACAATTTAAGGGCTTTCGAAACTAACTATCACCTGACTACTCATGTAAAGCTAAAAAAAACTCATATCTGAGCTTGACTGTCTATCACTTCATACCTCATAACATAAAATTGGCACAATCTCGGTTTTTGTAACGAAATCATTAATATTGAGATCTCGGTCCTGTCTGCATGCAAATATGCGCGTGACTGTGTGTTTCTCCTCTTAAAAAATTTTCAACTCGTCAGCCGAATTTCAACAATCTCGGTACACATATAGTACTCAACAAGGACATCCTACTTTTCTAACTTTCAACAACGCCGAGAATGTATTTTCAAAATGGCGGAAATTTCAATACTTAGGGCGAAATGCCATTACTCGAGAACATTTTACCGATTTAAACCATCTATTGTATTTAAACCATTGTGAAATAATTATATGTATACTTTTATAAACTCTAAGAATCAAATGTTCTAGAATAATGTTGAAAACGTGGCCATGAATTTGTAGGATGTGTTGTTCAGGTATTAATAACTTGTCACATTATTAAACGCAAAAATTGTCTACGTTACCCGTTTCGAACGTTTACTTAAAGTAGGCAGAAGAAACACTTACTTAGTTTTATAAGAATGCGATCATTTTGAAAAATAATTTTTTAAGACATTAATTTGTTTTACGTTTATTTGAATGAACCTTTCCAAAAGATTTGTATTTCGTGCAACATAATTCAATAGCATATATATATATATATATATATATATATATATATATATATA